>JAJAGP010002826.1:0-96833 GCA_025084515.1 Ancistrus triradiatus
TCAATACTCATATCTGGGTGTATGTGCACTTCTTCAGGCGGCGTCTATCCGAGCAGCTTGCCCACACACCCACCACATTTAAGAAGGACCCTGAGGATCCCTCGGCAGTAGCCTTAAAAGAACCCTGGCAAGAGAAGGTCAGGTACGTACAGAAAGAAGTACCACTGTGGGCTCAGCTATTTTGTGTAATATGTGCGTTAATAGACATGGGCAGTGTTAAGCTTTGTTCTCACTTGTTAAACAGACGAATTCGGGAAGGCTCTCCATATGGTCATTTGCCCAACTGGCGCCTTCTTTCAGTCATAGTAAAATGTGGTGATGACCTAAGACAGGAGCTCCTTGCCTTCCAAGTGCTTAAACAACTACAGGTGATCTTTTTTGTATTGTTGTTGTGACTTTCAGTGAAGATTCCAAAATTTTCCTTCAAACATTGTATGTTCATATGTTGGTGTCTGGATATGCCAGTCCATTTATTGCAGGTTGTCTATGATTATTAAAAGCAAGCCAAATATTGAATTTGCTACACTCCTCCAAAGATTCACACTTCTTTCACACACATTAAATCTATTTTGTGAAAACTGCAATTTGGAAGTGCATTTGATGAATTTGTAGGAATTAAACAGTAGAAGATTCAGTACATCTTGGCCATTTTAGTTTATTTAGATAACATTTTTTGTACCCTTTTCTCCCAAATCGGTCTGACCTCGGACTCTGCCTGTGTGGAGTTTGCATGTTCTCCCATATCCATGTGGGTTTACACTGAGTACTCCACTTTCCTGTCACAGAACCTAAAGAAAGATAATTCCCATTCCTCTCCCAATTTAGTAAGTCCAATTTCCCCACTATTTGACATCTCCCACCGCATCCACGACATTCACAAAGTACCAAGTAAGATGGGCTATACACCAGTAACTACCTCTGTACAACTCACGACTGCTAGACGCTTCTTCCCATCGGCAGGCAGTGCGAGATTAGGCAGTGCAACTAATGCGAGAGTCTGTCTGCCATCCTGCCCTGTGCCTTGAAGGACGTTGGGGCCACTACTACAGTGATGGGGAGATTGTCCCTGTTTTGACATTCTCACTCTCGGACATAACTGATAGTATCTGGGTAGTGCCCAGCCAGTTCAGAGGCATCACAAGAACCGAACATGGGTTCCATGGTTGTTGACCACTGCACCACGCAAGCATCGGTTTGCTGGCCTTACTGGTTTTTGCTGGTCATTTCTGGCTACAGGCCAATCAGAATACTAACAATACGTTTACAAGTGAATTGAGAGTTTCAGTACTCATCTACCTCTACTGAATTAGACACGTTTTTTTTTTTGTTTTTGTAATGAACAAGTTTGATGTATATGCTAGCTCTAATGTTGAATCATGTTTTCCATGCCTACAGACAATTTGGGAGCAGGAACGTGTCCCATTATGGATTAAGCCCTATAAGATTCTGGTCATTTCCTCTGACAGTGGCATGATTGAGCCAGTGGTCAATGCTGTGTCCATTCACCAAGTGAAGAAACAGAGTCAGCTGTCTCTGCTCGATTACTTCCTACAGGAGCATGGCCAGTACACTACAGAGGCTTTCCTCACTGCTCAGCGCAACTTTGTGCAGAGTTGTGCTGGCTATTGTCTCATCTGCTACCTGTTGCAGGTTAAGGACAGGTAAGTCAGACAGCCACTGACAAATCACCCAAACTATTCTGGTTAAGTTGGTCTGCTTAAATTGATGTTGGCCATTTTAGGCAGTTGTATGCTTGCCTATGGTATACAGTGGACAAGTAAAATTGCACTAGTGCAACATGCAATGTCTTTATTACAGATGTTGGGTCATGTATGTGGTGAAAGTCATACACAAACACGAGTAACATGCAGAATAAACAGAACAGTCACTAGTCCAAACATGAGCTAATGAGCAAGCAACACATGACCAGTAAGGTAGCTTACCCACACAGATGGGAGACTGACTTCTGCTCTTAAACTCCCACCTCTGCAAGTGGATCCGTAGTGTTGATTAGCTGTTGAGGTGACAGCATTGACTGGCTGTTTACAGCCGAAACGTCTGAAGTTAAAAGATAGATTTTTATCTTTTATTATAGGTTTGATAAAGAATTTAGTCCTGAACATGGAGGGTCAACAGCTGTTCCATTTCTGAAAGGCTCCACGTTCCAGAGTCCAATTTTGTATTTTCTTTACTGACTTTCAGCAGTTCTCCTGTTGTCTTTCTGTTGTGTTAGTATTTTAGATCACTTGACTCCAAATGTGTCACCATTTGCTTCCTGTTTATGTTCTCATAATGTGTTTAGTATATATAAATGAAAAAGGATGATGGCATGAAATGCGTCAGGGCAGCTCTTATATACTTGGATGGAACCACAAAACTAACCTAACTATGGGAAAAAACGTTTTTGTGTAGAATGTATTGCCTTTGTAGTTTTATCAATAGTACCTGTCTTTGTATCTGGGTGTCTTATACACTCTTTTTTATTTTTCAGGCACAATGGGAACATTCTGCTCGACTCTGAGGGCCATATCATTCACATTGATTTCGGCTTCATTTTGTCCAGCTCTCCAAGAAACTTGGGCTTCGAGACATCTGCATTCAAACTGACCAATGAGTTTGTAGATGTAAGGGCATGTGCCTGTGTGTGTACACTCACAAGGAATAGAATATCTTAACGTTATGAAAAGTACTTGATTCGGTCATTTAAAGCCTGTGTTTGTATTTTAGGTTATGGGAGGACAAGATGGAGACATGTTCAACTATTACAAGATGCTTATGCTTCAAGGTCTCATTGCTGCACGCAAACACATGGAGAAAGTCATCCAGATAGTGGAGATCATGCAACAAGGTAACTGGCATCCACAAACGGGTCACCCCTCACAAATGAGCATGGTTTTTGAAAACATATCGACGAAGATGAGCAACTAATCTGGACTTTAAAACCCCTGTCTACTGTCCAAACGAGTCATTTTGTTTCACTAGTGGAAACTGATGTTAAGCCATTTTGTCTGGTAATGGTGGTGTTGTTGCTCTTAAAAAGAGAGCAAGTGGCTTGAGCAGGATGAGCCAGCTAACATGCTGATGTTTTGCAAAACTGTGTGTTATGGAAAGTCACGTACTCAGTCTAAATGTTATGCTTTCAAACAGAGCTGAGTGATTAGATAAAATGCAGACATGCCTGATGCCTGATTTCACATGAGTACTATGGCCATTTATTCCCCTAGCAGGGATTCTTTATGCTATGCAGAATTTTTCTCTGTTCCTATGCATTGACAAAGTTGGAATTGCTTATGTCCACATAGTGAATTGCTTCTTGCCATGTAGTGCGTTACCATTAGATGTGTCCCAGTACCACTTTATCTGATACGGATACTTCAGGTTTGGCTCTCTGCTGATACAGATATCAGTCCGATCTGATCAATACTTTTTGTTCTTAAATAAATGTTAATAATAAACATTATGGAAGCACTTTATGATTTCTCTTAAAATATCTTTCTCATATGGAGAAGAAACAAATACTTCCCCAGTATTTAATCCTCAACAACAGTTGATTATGAAAGACTGCCACCCTTTATTTAAAAATTGCAATAAAAAGTGTTAAAGGTTAGAGGAAACAAAACGGATGCAGTATTTAAAGTAAGCAATGGGCATGAAACAGCTAGATGGTTACATTTTAGACAGCTGTTAAGCAAATATTGAGTAACTTATCAAACAAATGAAACTGAATCAACATCCCCATTTTATTCAAAGCAAGCAAAGCATGTTTTAGCATCTAATGGAGAAAGCTAAGTAAACAGTCACCAGAATACACTGTCACTGTGGGAATGCTGTTTCCCTTTGTTTCTTTCGATTAGTAAACGTAAAAAAAATCACACTGCACCTGCGAGTTTCTTCTCTGAACGTTTGCATGATCGGCGGTGGCCTTATTTATTGCAACAGCATTGATCAACCACTGCAGATATTACAAAAATAAGGTGGTGTCTTTTCCTACAAAGGAATTGCGCAGAAGGGTCAAGAGTTTCAGATAAACTTAACATCAGACATTAGATATAGAGCAAAATATGATGTATGCTTCATGGCATGGTTGTTTTTGACAGGCAGGTGGTAAATTATTTGAGGTTACTGTTCTTTTGAGAACTTCACTGACAAAAATCTTTAAAGTTTACGCGGAATTAGATGGGCCGAAGCATCTTGTTGAGGGAGGTCAGACAAGAAGGCTTGTTCTATATGACAGGAGTGACCAGTTTAAACACCAGTGACTGGGTAATCACCACTGAAAACAACACCTGGTCTGGTGATTCTCTAGTTGCAGCATACAGATGGTAAGGTCAGAGCATAAATTGACATAAGGCAGAGACCTGCGGTTGAGTCACAATGCCACTGACATGGCTGTGCCTTTATGCCCTTTCTGGTCAGGAATGATGCTTCATTGTCCAGAGAGGCAGGTGTACAGGGTGAGATGAACCAGAGAATGTGGATTGCATCAGGATTCTTGAACAAACAAAACATAGTAGTTTTGCCACTTGTCAAGACTGGCTTAAGTAACTGTCTTTAAACAACAAACTCGCTGAATTACATGAATGTGAAATGCTGTGTTCCCTTTTGACATAAGGATAACACACCTAGGTAAACCATATTACACAGATGTGGGGTGGTGCTACTCCTCTGGCTAAAACACTGACCGCCATTACAATACACAGGCGGTCCCCGGGTTATGCTGCACTCGACTTGCGCCAAATTGATCTTACGACACCATTCCTAATAAATATAAAAGTGGAAGTTATGACGCGTAGGTACGGAACCGTCGGCGGAGGTATGAGGTATGAGATTACTTTTTGTTGTGAGGTGTTAAAGCATTCAAATAAGGGAGAAACGCCCACGGACAGCAAGAAATTCTTCACTTTTTTCATTTTTATAAATTGTTTAATGTTAAGAATCGAGTTACGATGAAAGTGTGCACACATTTAGCAGACACTATTATCCAGAGCGACTTACAATTGTGGGTTACCGGCCTTGCTCAGGGACCCAACAGTGGCAGATGCGGGATTTGAACCCTGGACCTTCTGATCCATAGTCCAGTACTTTAACCGCTAGCCTACCACAGTTGTTAATGTTTGCAAATATGTATTCTGAGCAGTGTACTTACTGACTGGCTACTAAATTTAGAAACGTAACCATAGTACAGAGTTAATGAGCTACAGAGCAGCCTTGGTAGCTCAGTGGGTAGAGCCCGCTGCTGGAAACAAGTGTCAGAATGTTGGGTCCAACCACCCAGAAAAAAGAGAAAGTATTGCTGTAATGGAAAAAACCCAGTCACTGGGGGTGCACTCCTGTTTCATACCTGTATAGATGAGTAGGGTCATCAGAGCATAACACCTGTGCCAAATCTAATATGCTGTGCTTCTCTGTGGTGACCCCAAACAGGAGCACCCGAAAAGAGATTATGGTTAGTCAGCAAAGTAAATGTTATGTCCAGGTTACAAGTTATTAGCTTACTCTGCTTTTGTGATTTCATTTTTGTCTTGTTTTTGATTAATCTCCAGGCTCTCAGCTTCCCTGCTTCCACGGCTCCAGCACCATCCGTAACCTGAAGGAGCGATTCCACATGAGCCTAACGGAGGAACAGCTGCAGGTGCTTGTGGAGCAAATGGTGGACGGCTCTATGCGGTCCATCACCACCAAGCTGTACGATGGCTTCCAGTACCTCACCAATGGCATCATGTGAGCGCTTGTGTGAGTGCGGACTAGAACATTCGAACTGGAAAACGCTGCACCACTTTGAGGTCACTCGCACGGCCTTTCTTAACCTTAGCGTCTCCACCATTCTAGCGTGTTTGTACCCAGACTGAATTTTTGATCATGGATTTTATAACCTGTCGAAAAGGTTCTCAGCTGTGAAGTTCTGTTTTGTATTTCGTTCTGCCATAGGCCTCCTTTAGTTTGAACCCGCTCGCCTATTCACTATATTGTATAGTGTGTCCTTTTTGCAATCAGTTTTTATCCACTGTACTTGTCACTTTTGAAACATTAGGCTGACTGCACTAGAACATCATAAATGTGCTTTGTACTTGCTGTCTTAAATTCCCTTATTTTACTATCAGATTTATTTGTGCATCACTAAAACCTTTTATTTTTGAGTTAGCAACCTACAACTTTTACACCTACATGCAAAGCAGACACTGCTGAGACAACCAATCTAAGTACAAACTGAGCAATGTGTAACGGGAACGTACACTATACACTGAGGGAGACGGGGAGGCGTAAACAGCACAGCGTCATCAGCGGGTTCTCCAGGTTTGTCCGATCAGTGTTATTTTACCTGTATTTTGAGAGAACCACACACTTCTTATATCCATATGCAACTAAGATTTCTGGAGCTTGTTAAGAGATAAAAACTAACCTCAAAGCTTTACTTTGACTACCAAATGCCCAGTTTGCCAGGTCCCAGATAACCACTTAATGTCTAACCTTAAAAAATATATTTAAAAACAATACATGAGTGGGATTTTATCATTAAAATACCAACTGAAATTGGATTTGATTGGCGAGATTAACAATAATCCTAACATTAGAAGTATTAAAGCATGAACCAAAAGGGTCAAAAACACTATTTCCTTTTACAGTTTCCATTCCATGTACTACATACAGTGGTGCTTAAGTTTGTGAACTCTTTAGAATTGCATATATTTTTGCAGAAATATGACATCAGATTTTCTAAGAGCAGATAAAATTGAATCTTATGCTTGATTGTTTATTTACTGAGGGAAATGATCCAGTTACATATTTGTGAGTGGCAAAAGTTTGTGAACATTTGCTTTCAATTTGGCCATCTGGTGTGACCCCCTTGTGCAGCAATAACTGCAGCTAAATGTTTCCAGTAACTGTTCCAGCCCTGAATTCTTTGTTCATTGATGGCAATCAGTGAACAAAGAATGGAACAGAAGCAGAAAAACAGGCCCAAACGATGATGCTACCACCATGTTTTACAGATGGAATAAGGTTCTTATGCTTAAATGCTGTTTGTTCCTTCTTTTAGTCACATCTCGTTTAAACCAAAGGGTTCTGTTTTGGTCTTCCTCCATCCACAGAACATTCTGCAGTAGACTTCTGGCTTGTCCACAAGATCTTTAGCAAAATGTAGATGAGCAACAGGGTTCTTTTTGGAGATCAGTGTCTCTCCTTGCAGCCCTGCCATGCACACAATTGTTGTTCAGTGTTTTCCCACACACACAGCCTACTGGATCATTGTCCTTAATAAATGTATTTCTAAATAATTGTATTATATTTTTGTCTCCTTTCTCTAATTGGTGATTTAATACTTTTGTTAACATAATACTTTTAGGACTTTGAAAATCTGATGTTGATTCATGTCATATTTATGCAGAAATGTAGAACATTCTAAAGGGAGCACAAAATTCCAAGTTCCACTGTAAAATGACTCATTTTTGTGAAATTCATTTCAGCTTTTAGGTAGATATCAAGTGCTTCTTGTGTACAGATGTACATAATCTGAATTTTAATCTTTCAGTATGTTTGTGGACTCTTCTGTCATAAGGACCTGATATGGAACTGTGCTTAATGATGTAACTTGGCTTCTGAACCCTTGTTACCCAACAGAAGAGGATCAGATGTTAGGAGAGGTGAATGCAGAAAGACTGACGCCTATGTAAATGTGGTATGGAGTATGGTAGCAGGCCAGAAAGATCTAGAAATATCATGCAGGAACTTTGTGCATGGATCATTTCTAGGTTTAGGTTATTAAATGCCACTACATGCGCAGATTAAAAAAGGCATAATGGTAGTCTCAAGGAACCAGCAGTCTTCACATATAACATATACTGGTTTTTATCCCTGGCTTGGTCCTCCTTTCTCTAGAACCAGTTTTAATCCATTCCTTTACTGGAAGCCCAGTTCTTGCAACTGATATAAACAGTCCTTTATGAGTATGTATGTCTTTCCCTTTCCATTTTATACTTCTTTTTGTTTGTTTTTGTTTTCTTTGTAACTTGTTTGATGGACCAGCTCTTAAGATCATGTGAATGACTTCCCTTAACTTGTGAATGTTTCTTTGTATAATAAATTAAATGTATCTGTTTCATGCCATGAGTGTTGATTTTCGCTGTAGTGCCTTATATGCCAGCAGGAGTTCTGAGCTGGTTCTAGCTGGTTAAATGTGAGTTCATGCAGGTTATTTATTTATTTATTTAGTTTTATTAGGGTTGGTCTGAGAGATTATCCTGTGACAAGTTTTAAAAAGTGTGAGCATGAGCAGAACACTTTAAAAAAAAAAAATCTCCTAGTGACTTAATATGATATTAAACTATATTCCAGTAGGTTGCCAGTTCAAATCCTGGCTCTGCCTAACTGCCACTGTTAGGCCCATGAGCAAGACCCTTCAACCTCACCTGCTTGGACTGTATCAATTAGAAGTCACTCTGTGAATATTGTAGCAATGTCGAATGCCTACATGTAAGTGTCTGATTGCTCAAGGTATGGTTTGTTTTTCCCATTCCATTTTATGTTGGTGTACTTTGTACTATCCATCAAAATCAAACTGTGTTGAACAGGTGCAACCATTGGAGCCTTTAGAATTGGCATTCTGCCCAGGATATAATGGTATATTCACAGCATTTAGCAGATGCCATTATCTACTGTGACTTACAATTGATCTGAGCAGTTGAGGGTGAAGGGGCTCAAGACCTCCGCTTGGTTGGGATTTGAACTTGCATCTGTAACCACCAAGTCACCCATCCCACTAGTTATTTTATTTGTTTTTTAAAGAATGTTTTGTTCGATTTTGTAGCGAAATGGGTGAATATTACAAATACAGGTGAAAGTTCCCATGTTTGACCTTATAGTTGTCTTCACCCTTGTGGCACTTGAGACCAAATGCTAAGCAAGCGGGGAAAATGCTAATGATTTATTTTGTATACTGACCCTGGCAAAAATTATCCAATCACCATGCTCAGAGGATGTTCATCTACAATTTTTACTTTATAGGGGAAAAAATGACAGATATTTAATAACTGGCTTCGTGAAGGTAAATGATTATATTTGATATATTGATCACTCAGAGTTGATAAAATTATGGAATAGCCTTGCAATTTGCGTTTCTAACACACATGTTGGCACAAGTCTAAAAATGTAAATTGGTCTGCAGCCAAAATGCAAATAAATATGACCCCAACATGAGAGTTTTCAACTCAAACAATGGAATGGATTTAAAGCTTATTCAAGCAGGAAATCCAATACAGGCTGTATCAAAAGATGCTGGTTGTTCAAAGGTCAGTTGTTTCTAAAATTTGGTGCAAGTAAACAAAATGGGAATGCTATAAAAGGCAAACATACAGATAGACCTCAGAATCTAGATATCAAAGTGTCAGAATACAATATTCGAAGCAATATGCACTGAAAATGCAAAACAAATGAATAACAAATGGGCAGAAAGAGAAGTCAATGTATGTGAAAGAACTGTAAAAAATCAGATTGCATATAAAAAGCAGAAAGAAAACCAGCACTAACACCTAAACACAACAACAACGTTTATAGTGGGCTAAAGAGAAGCAGTCATTGAGTGTAGGTGATTGGTTGAAAAAGTAATATTCAGCTGTCAGTCACTAATTTGCATAGACGATACAGGGACTTTTGCCTGGTGCCTTTCTAATGAACCCTATAAAGATGACTGCCTGGCTGAAAAAATCAAAATGTATCTGCTCATTTATGAAATGGGGTTACATGTCAGGTAATGGACCAGAAGAGATGACAATCATTACCTCAACAGTCAATGAACACAGGTGTACACTGGATTTCTTTCACTTTTCTTCATTCCATTGATAGAAACTAGGTTTGATGAAGTCATTTTTTAGGATAATAATTCATTTTGCCATAGAGCAGAGAGTGATAAAGTTTTTCTTTAGGAACGACATATCAACTCAATGGCATGGCCAGCAATCAGTCCAGATTCAAAAATGTATGATGGAAATTACAGATGGTCCCAGGAAAAAATGTACTGTGAATGTTCATAGTAAAACTGTGGATTGCTTGACAGTTTTAATGTGAACTTTCACAGTTTGTCCATGAAGTTCACAGTTCTACTATAAATTTTTGATGGTAATTTGCCCACTTCATGGTTCTATTGTGAAATTTCATAGTACAACTGTAAACTTGGTTGACTATGAACTGACCATGAATTATTTCACCGTTGTACTATGAATTTTGGTGGTAATTTGACCACTTCATGGTTCTACTGTCACATTTCACAGTACATTTTTTCCCGGGGTAGCCTGTAATGTGTTTGTTTGATATTAAGTTAAATAAAGCTGGGTGAATATCCTCCAAGTACGTTCCATAATCTTGTCAGATGTGGTAGTGATCCTGTTTGACATGTGGTTACGTTTTGTACACGGCTTGGGATGCCGAACCGTAAGGCAGTGTTGCCCGTTTCTCATGGACCCGATAGGGGGCACCATCCTCTAGTTAGTCTGATTCTCCTGTACTCCTACCCACAATGCCGCAGTTCTCTTACCTGTCAGTACTTGCCTGTGTGGGATATCCCGCTGTGATTTTTTGTATCTCCAGGTTAACCAGTTACTAGCATTTTAAACCATCGGACACAGCCTATGGACTTATGAACAATTCATGCTGAGGATTTGGCAACGATTTAATAAGACGAATGGACTTGCAGTGCTGAGCGCAAGTTTCGCCTGAAACCTGGCGCATTCCTCAAATCTCCTGAAGACACCTGAGTACGAGTAACAGGAAGTAACTGTCTCTGCATTTCACTATGGTAAGTACCTGCAAAACAAGTGTTACCAACATTCTTTGCAAACGTTTCTACGCAGATTTACTCAGTTTTGGTTAAGAGTAATCGAAATGTGGGAAAGTTTGTGACTGAGTTACAGTATTTTGAGTTACAAGTCATGTGTATAGGCTACTAGATGGAAAAAAACACACGACTGTTTGAACTCTGGGCAAACACTTTAATTTATTTCAGGTCTAAACAGGAAATGCTTCGGATTAATCATGGACAGTTAGGCGACTTACCTGCTGCTATGCGTTTTAATGGGTTAATAATCAGCGCGTGTTGGGCGCGGCCTTGCTGATACCCTACACTACTCAAGATTCAACTCAGCGGTAGTCAGTGTAAATCCATTCGTATGTACAGGAGTTTAAGACGAAACTCGCGAGTATTTTTAAGTAAAAAATGTAGCTGTAACGCTTTTTAACATTTTGACTTTGAAGGTTGTAGAGAAACAGGACGTTTAGGCTGAAGTGTTTATTATCTGTACAAGTCTCTCTTTTTTTTATCATACTTTTACTACTTCTCTCACACAGATTTGTTACTCATACCGTGGGCCTACATTCATTGGCCATTTTATCAGGCAACTATCTAGGTGCACTTGTACAGTTACTGGCTAACCCATCTCTTGTCACGGGCTGCCTCTTAGGGTTTTTCTCAGTGTTGTTCCAGGAAGTAATTTTGGACCCACTATTATGGCCATCAGAGTTTCAGCCACCTTTAAATGTATTAGCCATGCCCCAAATTTGGACCCAGGCAACATAGAGGCTTTGGGAATACATCACGTTAGTTTTAAAATTTGTTCATGGATAAGGTTTAGTACCAGTACATTTACAGCATTTAGCAGACGCCCTTATCCAGAGTGACTTCCAATTAATACAATCTTACAATTCAAGCAATTGTAGGTTAAGGGTCTTGCTCAAGGACCCAACAGTGGCAGATTGGCAGAGGCGGGATATGAACCCTGGACCTTCTGATTCATAGTCCAGTACCTTACCCGCTAGGCTACCACAGTCCCACAGTACAAACCTTTGTATAACATCAAGGCAGCATTATAAGGAAAACTGTCATTGGCAACTACAAGCAACACTGGCAAGTTTGTGTAAAACACCACTCCTAACCTAGTGGTGGAAAGGGGGGAGGATCAGCATTTCTCAAAAGTGTCTTATTATGAGACTTCACCGATGGAATTGGTAATTTTCTATTCATTTTCTTCACAATAGACATCGACACACGTTTTTCCCCCCAAATCAAACCAGTCAATTCGAACATAAATCATGACTGCATATGTCAATTTCTTTAAGATAAGAGTACAAGGCTTGTTGACTTTTACGAGGGAAAGAGCTACTGTTCCCATAATGAACTGTGCATTAGATTGAGTTGCCACACATTTGGCCAGCATCAGTTTACCACTTGGCATTGTTCTAGTCAGTGTGAGTGCTGGGTTGAGAGTAGTCCAGTAAAAACAAGATATTCACCAACAGTAGTTCTGTGGTCAGAAACTGACATTTGCAGTGACAGTGAAGGATAAATACGCAGCAAGAAAACCACTTAACTATACAGCTACGGGACATAGGATGGCGCGCGCAGCTGTTAGCACTGTTTTCTCATAGTGCAGAGACCCCAACCTGATAACCGGTCCAGCAGTTGCCTGTGTGGCGTATACATTTTCTCCCGGTGTCCATGTGGGTTTTCTCTAGGTTTCCACTGACATTCCAGTGTATCCAGGTGTGACTGAGTGTTTGTATGTGCTCTGCGAAGGACTTTTACCCTATCTAGGGTTGGCTCCCACCTATGCTGCTGGTTAGGTCCCAACTCCCTTTTACCCCAGATTAAGCAGATGTGGAATTTGATCTGCAAGATATTCCAAAAAGGTGGTCTTGTCTAATAAAGTGATCGGCTGTTGATGTCTGTTGTTATCTTAGTGTCACTGCTGTACTGAGAATATCCACCCAAACAATATCTCAACCCACTTGTTATTGATGAATGAGGCAGATTAGGGTCAACAAACTGTGCTTAGCAACATAGGATAGCAACATTAGCAACTTTGCACAAAATGTGCCAGTACAGTTATGGTCATTAAGGGGATGTTATGGTTAGACTACCTAATAAACTAGCAACTGAATGTGTGTGAGAGGTAATTCAGTGTGTGCATGCTACATAGAGCACGCTATCTTCAGTAACCCACATTTTCATCCCACATCCACACTTTTCATCCCAGATTTCTACCTGAACACATTCTCTTTTGTGTCTAAGCAGCTGGGCACTTTGATTGCAAGATTATTAGATCAGTAGGAGCAGCGGAATCCATGTCTCATTCTGACATGACAGATGAACTGATGATTTCAGTGTCCAGGTCATCAGTTTATCTCCTTGTAATGTACTTGTAATTTGCCCATTTTCTTCATATAATCATAGTGAATTCATGCTTTAGAATTAAGTGTTTACCTAGTTTTCTGTTTCAATTTGCCAATCTTTATCAGAGCTATTTCTTAGACGTAGTTTAATTTAATCAGGTATGTCTAGGCTTGACTTTGAACGCTAGTGGGTGTGGAGATTGAATGTTGCTGTAGGCCAGAATGTTTTTTTCTTGAACTACGGGATGACTTATCTGCTATTAGAGAACTGGCCATGTCAGGTAAGCAGTTTATTAATCATATCCAGATCCAGTGTTATTCCACTGCAGTATGTGGTTGAGTCTGTCACACACAGACAGCTCCCTCGTTACATCACTACTGTGTTGTTTTGGCTGTTTTGAAATAGAACAGCAAATTGAAACAACCTCACTGCTTTCTTATGACATCAAATTCAAACGGTTGCAAACAAATCTTGATGATAATGCAGGTGTAGTGCTCTTTTGAGGTTTAGTCAATGCTAATACCCTAATGTATTACTCCTTCTGGTGAGTGTCTGTGAAGTATTTGAGAAGGAAAGTAGTTGTTATCTCTAATGACGCTGCAAGATGTTAGTAGACTTCAGTAAGTAAGATAGCAGGAGTAAACAGGTTGTGCAAACAAATGTCAAATGCTGCAGTATGTATTGTTTTAATGGATATACAGTACTGTGTAAAAGTCTTTGGCCACCTTGCCATCGTTAGATTTGTTGCGTTGAATAATGACCATATATAGTTTTCTCTGTCTTTATTAGAAAACAACCAGAACATTTTTTTTGCAGTATTTGCAGCTTCTATAGGCTATAGTGATAAGTATTTAGTGTGATCTCCCCTTATACTTAAGCAATAGCAGCATCTGCATGCCAAGTTGACCATTCTACAGTCTGAAGAAGCTTGATCTGGAATGGTCTTTTTGGAAGGGTAGCAGTCAAGAAACCACTTTTCAGGGAAGGCACACTAAATACACTCGTTGAAGAAAAAAATTAAAGCACCCAGATAGAAATGTCGGATTGCTGTAAAACCTGGCATGAAGTTATGTTGCAAGGAGATATGTAAATGATGGGTGTGGTCTGATTAGACACAGGGTCTTGCCACAAGAGGGTGTAAAAGTGCTTCCCCCACTGTCTACAAAAAAGCTCTCAGAGGCTACTTTTTGGTAGTGTACCTCTTGGTAAGAGATTGTAGACTGCTAGATATGCCTCTGTGATACACTCGAAGGCATTTTGCACAGTTGACAGACTTTGAGAGGTAGCACATCATTGGGCCGAGAAAAACAGGCTGGACATTTGACAAATTGTCCGCCATCTAGGCCGTTTTGACCTTAGGGCACGCGCACATGGTGAACAGGCTCCAGACGGCCCAGACAGACCACCAGTAGAGAGGATTGTTTGATCCACTGACAAGCACAAGCAGCTCTCACAGATTTGTTGTCCACCTTCCAGACACAGGTGGCACCTTGACTACACATCGCTGTCTCGGCCTGGACCATTTCCAGGCGCTTAGCAGATGGAAATTTGTTGTCACGGTGCCCATTACATGTCCTGCCATTGACAGCCAGCCACCATCGCCTTTGGTTGCATTCGTGTTATGAACAAGAAACAAGAGCGCTTCAATCTTGTCTTTGTTGTGGAGCGACATGCTGCCCCAAATGCTGGTGTGATGATCTAGGGAGCCATCGCATATGACAGTCGGTCACCCCTAGTAGTGATACGAGGGACGCTAATAGATCAGCGATATGTGCAGGACATTCTGCGGCCACTTGTGTTCATTTAAAATATTTAGTGGAAATGTACTTGCATTACTTGTTGGACACATGAGCCTCATAGCTCAAGTAGTGGGACAGTGGTGGCCTAGAGGTTAAGGTACTGGACCAGAAGTCAACTTTATTATTAAAGTCAAAATGCATTTAAAAAATTGGAACCATACAGAACAATACTTGTTGCTTTAAGTAATATTTTTTGTAATACTTGAAAAATTTTTTTATTTAGTGTTCACTCATTTTTCTGAGCTACATTTAGGTAACCATGAATGTTCTGTCTTTCCAGGGGAGTAAGGAGCGATATCACTGGCAAACCCAAAATGTCAAGGTCAGTGGGGTGGATGACATGGTCCTTCTTTCCAAGATCAGTGAAGATGCCATCACAGAAAACCTTAAGAAAAGATACATGGATGACTTCATTTTTGTATCCTTCTGGTTAAATTTGCTTCAATCTTTAGTTTATCAAACATCTTTTTTAAAAACTGTCAAACCTATAAGATCAATTATGATGTTGTAGCAATTGCCTCATAACAAACCTGTTTTTCTTTCTAATTTGCATTGAGATGGTAAGGGTATAACTGTGTTCATACTGTGCTTTATGAGAAAATAACTACTGTTCCAATAATTAATGTAACTTATGTTTTCTAATCACTTTCACTCCACACTTTATATATACACAATATTGTCTTTATTTACTTGTAGGTTGTTTTTTTCATATAATTTTAGTTTCTTTGGGTATTCCTTTTTAGCTAGTCAGCTTTGATATGGGGAATCATTTTTGAACCTGTATGTGAATTTATGTGTAAATGCATACTCACAAAATTAGAAAGTGGTGTATGTACAAATTTAATGAATTTATAAAAATCTTGAGTATGCTCACCTGTGTGCAGATTCTCTTTTAAATTCACAAATGTCCAGAAAATGTGTAGATGTCAATTACTTCACAAGTACATGGATGTAGTGTGTCATATTTAATATTGAGTGAAATAACAGAAATGCTGGCATTATTAATGAAAAGAAATTATTTTCTTAATAAACTGATTGATCCATTGTCAGGATTTGACATTTTACAGATTATTGTAATTATACATGGATAGATTTTTTGTTGTTGTTGATGTATGTTTGTTAGTAAATTCCTTGACCATTGGCGTCCAGACATACATAGGCCCTGTACTGATATCTGTAAACCCATTCAAGCAGTTGCCATATTTTACTGACCGCGAAGTGGAACTCTATCAGGGGGCTGTGAGTAGAATTGACTTTCTTATATTTGAGATACTCTGAGCTGAGGAATTATTGCCATGTTTGATAAAGATGCGATGGGAAAAATCTCTGAAAAAAGTTTATTGTGGTTAATTAGCTTATACTTCACTGAAAATATGAGAGAATTATTTTAATCAGGTCTGCATATCCTCCCTGTGTCTGCATGGGTTTACTCCGGGTGCTCCAGTTTCTTCCCTTATTCCATAGAAATGCATTGAATTAATTAGTCACTCTAAATTAGCTAATTACTATTGTATTGACAGTCTCTCTAGCCATTGATGCGGATATGATGTTAAAGAAACTAATAAACAAATAAATAAATAAATCTTTTAACCCTTCTAAAACCTGAGTTTTGAGTTTGTTTGCCCCAGTGTAGACACATGAGTATGCAGGGTCTCGGGAGATATTAAAAATACTTAATTGACAACCTAAATTTTTTTTACATTGTGCTGCCTCTTTTTAACTAAAGTAACTGAGTCTTGTCTTAATACTATTGATTAAATTAAATAATACAGCAAGTGAGAGTTAAATGTGTGCATTTAATATAGAATCTCTATAGATTTTTAGGCCTGTAGCTGATTTTGTAGCCATTTTGTGATTTCTGAAGGTCAGCAGTTTTGTATCATTTTATTTGTGTATTTTCTATCATGAACCTTTACAGCATTTAGCAGACACACTTTTATCCAGAGCAGCCATACAAAACTGACCCACAAGTACTTGCTTAACGGAGAGGAACCACCTGTCTGTCAGAGATGCAATGCTACCTTTTCTATAAAGCACAAATTGATAGAATGCTGTTCTTTAATGCAACAGAGACTTTTGAGTATAAAGGAGAGAAGTGTGTACAGGACCTTTTCCGAACATGTGCCCCCAGGAAGAATTCTAAAGTTTTTGACACACGTAGGAATTTGACACGTGATATAAACACCAAAACAGTAAATACACCGTAGTATGCCAACGATATAGCCATTGAAGTGCCAAGTTTGTAATAAAACTAATTTTAATAAACAATAAAATAAATTCCTTCCTTCCCTTCCTTTCTTAATGCAAGTAAAAATTAGATGGCACATTCTTTTTTAGATTAAGCTTATTAACCACAAACACTTTTCCCATATTTTCCTAAAACAGTTTTTAGAAAGTATGCCTGTAATTCAGTATTTTGTATAGGTAATCATCGCTGTGCATGGATGCTTGCTTTCGGTATAGCAGGATGAAGAAATTAGTTGGATGAAATGTCAGGAGTAGGCTGGAAATGCAGAGTGGTGGGATGCATGTCAGTACTTGTCGTGCTGTGCTCTGTGTGCAAGTGAAGTTTAAGTGAAGTTAAACTGAAAGTGGGGCAAAAAGTATTTAGTCAGCCACTGGTTGTGCAAGTTCTCCTACTTAGAAAGATGAGTGAGGTCTGTAATTTTCATCATAGGTACACTTCAACTATGAGAGACAAAATGAGGAAAGAAATGCAGGAAATCACATTTGTAGGATTTTTAAAGAATTTAATTGTAAATTATGGTGAAAAATAAGTATTTGGTCACCCACAAACAAGAAAGATTTCTGGCTCTAACAGACTTGTAACTTCTTCTTTAAGAAGCTCTTCTGTCCTCCACTCGTTACCTGTATTAATGGCACCTGTTTGACCTTGTTATCTGTATAAAAGACACCTGTCCACAGCCTCAAACAGTCAGACTCCAAACTTAACTATAGCCAAGACCAAAGAGCTGTCGAAGGACACCAGGAAGAAAATTGTAGGCCTGCACCAGGCTGGGAAGAGTGAATAAATCTTCCCAGCTAAAGGTTGGTGTGAAATAAATCAACTGTGGGAGCAATTGTAAGAAAATGGAAGATGTACAAGACCATTGATAATCTCCCTCGATCTGGGGCTCCACCCGTGGGGTCAAAATGATCATGAGAACGGTGAGCAAAAATCCCAGAACTACACGGAGGGACCTGATGATGACCTGCACAGAGAGCTGGGACCAAAAGTAACAAAGGCTACCATCAGTAACACACCAAGAGGAACTCGGATCTTGCAGTGCCAGGCATGTCCCCCTGCCTAAGCCAGTAATGTGCTTGAGCCTGGAACGTGGCTGGGTCTTCCAGCATTACAATGATCCCAAACACACTGATTGAGCAATGAAGGGAGTGGCTCCATAAAAAGCATTTCCAGATCCTGGAGTGGCCTAGCCAGTCTCCAGACCTCAACCCCATAGAAAATTTGTGGAGGGAGCTTAAAGTCCGTGTTGCCCAGCGACAGCCCCAAAACATCACTACTCTAGAGGAGATCTGCATGGAGGAATGGGCCAAAGTACCAGCTACAGTGTGTGCAAACCTGGTGAGGACTTACAGGAAACGTTTGACCTCTGTCATTGCCAACAAAGGTTATGTTACAAAGTATTGAGTTGAACTTTTGTTATTGACCAAATACATATTTTCCATCATAATTTACAATTAAATTCTTTAAAAATCCTACATTGTGATTTCCTGGATTTTTTTTCTCATTTTGTCTCTCATAGTTGATGAAAATTAGACCTCTCTCATCTTTCTAAGTCGGAGAACTTGCACAATCAGTGACTGACTAATTGCTTTTTGCCCCACTGTAAATCTGAGCACAGAGCCTGGTGAAGAGATTAACCATGTTCTTGTGTGTGGGAAATTGTGGCATGTAAAATTGGTTCTGCTTACACCATGAACTAGAGACCCTGCTAAAATTACATTAATTGTTGTCATAGCTCTGAAATAATACATTTGACTTCACTGATTGTATACATGAATTGTTTAGTACTCATAATGAAATGCTCACTAATGGCAGAATGAATGTTTCCACTTTAGGCTCAGTATGAGAATCCACCGCACATCTATGCTTTGGCTGATAACATGTACCGCAACATGATGATTGATGGGGAGAACCAATGTGTCATCATCAGGTCTGTATCATTTAGATTTCACAATTCCAGTGCTCAAGAATCAGTGCACTACATTTGTTAGGTCACTCAGAAATCACCACCAACCTCATAAGTACACAGGAAAGTTGTTTTTATGTTTGTTGATGGCGCTGTTTTTGTGCCAATATGAGTGCATCGATAAGTGAAATTAAACAGATTTCTACTGCTGTACTAAACCATGAGTGTTTGTAGGTCTTTGATCTTTAAATCTGACGGTTCTCTGAAAAACTTCTTTGAACACACAAACCAGGCTTTCCTCATATATCTATCACCTTACCTTATTCATTTTACGAATAATTAGTTGATGGGTGGATCAGATGAGTAGACAAAAATCATAAGTCTGCAATACTGAAGTTGAAATGGTTTTACAATTGTGATGCAATTATGAAATGTTTGCAGTGGAGAGAGTGGAGCAGGAAAGACCGTGGCAGCCAAGTACATCATGAGCTACATCTCCAAAGTGTCAGGAGGTGGGCCTAAAGTTCAGGTAGGAACCATCTGTATTCCATTCAGTGTTTACTAGGAATGGTCTGTTAAGCCTAATATGGAGGCACACTCAACCTAGGTTCTTGGAGTTCCCTCAATTTTGTGTTTATAGATCCATAATCACTGGCGTAATTGAGAACATGGTCTGAAAACACAATTATAATAAAGTTTTAGTCTTCAACAATAAAGGATTAGACGGTCATGGAAGAATGTCTTGCCAAAACTGTGCTCATGCAGCTTTATTCTACAAACCAGCAAAACATTCATCATTGATTCAGTCATTTTCATGTGCGATTAATCCAGTGCATGGTTGCAGAGTGCTGGGGCCTAACCAGCAGCACAAGGTAGTGTTGTAGTCAAGACCGCTAAAGCGGAGTCTGAGCAAAGACCAAGACTTTTAGTATTCAAGTCTGAGTCAAGACCGAGACTGAGACCAGATTAAGATTTTTTTTCATCATACAAGAATAAAAAGAACATAAATTACTTTGTCATTCACTTTACATTCATTATACATGATATACACCATACTATACATCATAATATATAAAAATATCTGTATTATATTGCACCTTGCAAGTGTTACTGGGATTATGAAGATTTATGGATGAATGAATTATTTTTGCTGAAGACTTGATTAGTTTTCATTGTTGGAATCTGAATTAGCAGACTAACTGCTTAGTTGCAAATCTTGTTCTTTTTAAAGGCCACGGCTTTGCTTGTTTATGTTTTCCAATTTTATTTAAACTTGTCTTTGACTTGTTAACTGCTCCAACCATATTGTAGACTATTGGACCTGTTTTCCATGTACATTATTTAATTATTAAGATACATTTAATTAGTGTTTAATCAGTTAGTGTGATTCTAGGTGGCTTTTCCATCCATTATGGGTGTATGTTATTTTTTAATCTTGTTCTCTGTTATTTTTTAACTTTGTTCTTCAGTGTTGTTGTTTGTTTTTTAAGCTTGGTTATGTTCTTTTTCCATTGTTTTATTCTAGCCTTGGGTTTTTATCTCTGATTTGGGGTGCAGCTGTGCTTCACACACATTTCATAGATTACAAACCTTTCATACTTCTTCTAATTCTTCTTAGGATCCATTTATAACTGAGTTCTAAGTAAATGTGGGTTATGTGAGCTTCTTAGTTTGGGGAAACATCCATGGTCTATAGTAAAATTTTATAGTCTATGACTAGTGCATATATGAATTTGAAAATAATTAAAACTAGTAATAGATTACGTACTGTATATGTAAGGATGATATCATTAATGTCTGATATAGCTTACAGTGTCGTAATTTTACTATAAAACTCCCCCTCTCTAACTTTCTTTTTTTGTTGTTGTTCAGCATGTAAAAGATATTATTCTTCAGTCTAACCCCCTACTGGAAGCTTTTGGGAATGCCAAGACAGTGCGCAATAACAATTCGAGCCGCTTTGTAAGTAAAGCCACCAGGCACTTCTATACTTCAAATAAAGCTGTATTGTTTCATTTCTGAAAGCAATTAGTGGTCAGCTGATATGCTTCTGTTTATGGCCAGTGTTAATATGCTGATTGCAACGTTATCATTTAGTATGCAGATTTATTTAGAAACATGCAGTACTAATAGTCTGTTACTTCCAGACACATTGCATTTGGATGTTATCAGCTGTAGAGAATGCATACAAGCATTCCAGTGCAAAACCTTTAGGTTACTGTTAATGACACACTGTCTCTCAACAAGTGAAGACTTGTCTCACTTATTTTTCTTATTTTATTTTGTGCATAGTCAATGAGTGTGATCTGTGGGCTTGTGAAAGTTCAGAACTGTAGATGCTGAGGCTATTGTGCATATATGTTTTTAGATATTGAGCTAGTGTCTTGACTTGAGCTAACCACCATGCGTGTTTTCTACACCTCAGGGAAAATATTTTGAGATCCAGTTCAGTAGAGGAGGAGAACCTGATGGAGGAAAAATCTCTAACTTCCTGTTAGAGAAATCTAGAGTAGTATCTCAGAACCACGGGGAGAGAAATTTCCATATCTATTACCAGGTAATTTTCAAGTAGATAAATGTGTGTTTATGATGGACTGTAAAGTAATATAATTTAAATATGATGCATTGTCCAGCAAAGCAGAAACTGAAAGATTAGTCCTGTAATGTAACTCTAATGCCAGGTGTACTCCCAAAGCAATGTGTGAACATGGCTCGAAATGATCATCTACGATAATCTATGACCTGTTCTTCAGCTTCTAGCAGGGGCTTCCAGAGAGCAGAGAGAGAATTTGGGGTTTACCGCACCTGACTACTACTACTACATGAATCAGTCAGGTACCTACACTGTGGATGATGTTAATGACAAGAAAGAGTTCTCTGACACACAATGGTGGGTTTGAAAACACACAGAAACCTACGTTTAGAAATTCGTTAGATTTCACAGGGTCCTTAGACCATGTTAATGAAAGTACCTTGTGTGGTTTTCAAATGTCTTTTAGGAGGCTATGACAGTCATAGGACTGTCTCTGGATGAACAAGATGCTGTGCTGCAGATTGTGGCTGGCATTCTTCATCTTGGCAACATCACTTTTAGAGAGGAAGGAAACTACGCTGTGGTAGAGAGTGAAGACTGTGAGTAACACAATGCAGACTAACAGTACCAGTGTAATGATAATAAAGTACATCACCCAACACGATGTGATAGTGAGGTTTGTGTTGTAAAATTTTAAGATCCTACCATTTTCCAATGTGCAAATGCTGACCATGAAAGGTTGGGGTGATTGCAGTTTCTTTATATATGGAACTACCCATATCAAGTGATTTATTATTCAATATTTCAAATGTACTGTGCCATTTGAAACATGTTTTGGTAAATTTTACTTAATGCTTTCTTTGATGTATCTCTGCTATTTGCAAGTTTAAGAAGTAATACAAATACACAATGATATTTTTGCTCTGCTCTTTGTTTTGCCATCCAATTCTCTGCAGTTTCTCGCATTCCCCAGGACTAACCTGTTTGGGTGAAATAGCTCAGGAGTGGCTTAGATGAGTGAAGAAAACTAACTCCAATAAGCCGAGTCATGGACAGATTTCAAATTGGGTGGCAAGACTGAGAGCATTGCAGTCACTTGAAACACGAAAAACACAATGATATTTTGCTCTGCATCTTTGTTTTCCCACTTTCTGCTCTCACTTCTCTGCAGTTCTTGCATTTCCCAGGATACCTGTTGGGTATAGCTCAGGATGGCTTTGAAGAAGAAAACTAACAAGCCGAGTCATGGACAGCAAATGGGGTGGCAGACTGAAAGCATTGCAGTCACTCTGAACACAGAACAGGCCTGCTTCAGCACGTGATGCTTTGTCCAAAGCCCTATATTCTCGACTCTTTGACTACCTCGTAGATGTATGTTTCATACGATCACAAAAGTACATTAAAATGTTACACTGCCTGGTTGGGTTAAAAAACAACAACACACGAATCAAACCTTCATATACACTCAAACAAGCACTATATTAGGAACAACTACATCTACAAATTCATGCAATTATGTAAATCATTCAATCATGTGGCAGCAATACAATATATACACTCAGTGGTGCAAACAAAGTATTTAGTCAGCCACTGATTGTGCAAGTTCTCCTACTTAGAAAAGGAGAGAGGTCTGTAATTTTCATCATAGGTACACTTCAACTATGAGAGACAAAAATGAGAAAAAAAAAAAAAAAAATCCAGGAAATCACATTGTAGGACTGTTAAAGAATTTATTTGTAAATCATGGTGAAAAATAAGTATTTCGTCACCCACAAACAAGCAAGATTTCTGGCTCTCACAGACCTGTAACTTCTTCTTTAAGGAGCTCTTCTGTCCTCCACTCGTTACCTGTATTAATGGCACCTGTTTGACCTCGTTATCTGTATAAAAGACACCTGTCCACAGCCTGAAACAGTCAGACTTGTCCCTCTTCTTAAGCCAGTACATGTCCAGGCCCATCTGAAGTTTGCCAGAGAGCATATGGATGAACCAGAAGAGGATTGGGAGAATAAATCATGTGGTCAGATGAAACCAAAATAGAACTTTTTGGTAAAAATTCAACTTCCCGTGTTTGGAGGAAGAAGAATGTTGAGTTTGCATCCCAAGAACACCATACCTACTGTGAAGCATGGTGATGGAAACATCATGCTTTGGGGCTGTTTTTCTGCAAAGGGGACAGGACGACTGATCCGTGTTAAGGGAAGAATGAACGGGGCCATGTATCGTGAGATTTTAAGCCAAAACCTCCTTCCATCAGTGAGAGCATTGAAGATGGAACGTGGCTGGGTCTTCCAGCATGACAATGATCCCAAAACACACCGCTCGGACAACGAAGGAGAGGCCCTGTAAAAAGCATTTCAAGGTCCTGGAGTGGCCTAGCCGGTCTCCAGACCTCAACCCCATAGAAAATTTTGTGGAGGGAGTTGAAAGTCTGTGTTGCCCAGCGACAGCCCCAAAACATCACTGCTCTAGAGGAGATCTGCATGGAGGAATGGGCCAAAATACCAGCTACAGTGTGTGTGCAAACCTGGTGAAGACTTACAGGAAACGTTTTTTTTGCCAACAAAGATTGTTACGAAGTATTGAGTTCAGCCAAATATATTGACCAAATACTTATTTTCCACCATTTATTTACAATTAAATTCTTTAAAAACCCTACGTTGTGATTTCTTGGATTTTTTTTTTCTCATTTTGTCTCTCATAGTTGAAGTGTATCTATGATGAAAATTTCAACCTCTCTCATCTTTCTAAGTAGGAGAACTTACACAAGCAGTGGCAGACTAAATACTTTTTTGCCCCACTGTGTATGTATGTGTGTGTTTGTTTCTGCTTGAAAGTTTGTGAACCCTTTAGAATTTTTCTGTAATTCAGCATACTGTGTGTATGTATATATGTATGTGTATATATATATATATATATATATATATATATATATATATATATATGTGTGTATATATATATATATATATATATATATATATATATATATATATATATATATATATATATATATATATATATATATATATATGCGCAAAGACACATGCATACAAACATACACATGGTCGTGTGTGTGTGTATAGACACTGAGTCTTGCCTCAAGAGGATGTAAAATTGCTTTCCCTGCTGCACTATAAAAAGGCTCTCAGAGGCTACGTTTGCCAGTTTCAGGAAACTGAGTGTGTGCAGGGTTTACAGGCCCAGCTGTATACATATGTACACAAATGT
Source organism: Ancistrus triradiatus (assembly GCA_025084515.1). Classification (NCBI taxonomy): domain Eukaryota; kingdom Metazoa; phylum Chordata; class Actinopteri; order Siluriformes; family Loricariidae; genus Ancistrus; species Ancistrus triradiatus. The sequence goes on from JAJAGP010002826.1 coordinate 24,871, forward strand.
GCCGCAGAATATCACAGAATCTGTTTGCATACAATTCTAACTGTATCTCATCTTATATTCAAGCTAGAGGTGGTCTAACAGGGTACTAGAGCCTCCTTTCAACTGTAACGTTTTCCTCTATAAACTTATACTTTTGCTCTAATATTGTAATCTCTTACGTATATCATCATTACATTCAGACATATGAAGTTTCATTTGATTCCAAAAACCTTTTTTTCTGAATCACTCAATAGAATAATTAATGTACAATTGTTTTGTTTAATTACCATTACATAGTGATTCATCTTTTTAACATAAAGTGGAAAATGGGGTGTTGTCAAAGAAAGTACAAACAATAAAAATACAAAAATAGATTCTCTAGAGTCAATTACATGTTTAATCAAAAAATTTGATTTGAAGTTACTTTTTTCAAATTTCATCAAATTTAATTTTTTGAAGCCTCAAGGAGAAGGTATTTTTTTCCATTACAAATATTATCATATTATCAACAGATGGGCCATCTAACTTGAGCCATTTCTTTGTAATCACTTTTCTAGTAGCAACACTAAGGATTCCAAATAAGTATTTTTTAAATATCTTTATGATGTCGAGAGTGGGACCCCAAAGAAAAGCTCTTCCCAGTTAAAAGTAATTTAGTTCCCAAATATAATAACCAATTTGGCATAAATGTCATGCCAGAAAATATTTACTTTTGGACAAACCCAGAATAAATGGAAATAATTAGCTTCCTGGGACCCACACTTCCTCCAACAGCTGGAAGAGCCTGAGTGGTGGGAACTCTGGACAGCTGTGATAAAGTACCTACTAAGGCTCTTCCAGCCAAAAATTCTCCATGCAATTAAGTTTGATATCTTCCATTGAAAGTCACAATATCTTGTCCAAATTTTCAGTGAAATGCAACTGTTAGTTTCCCCCTCCCATTTTTGCTTTATATAAATGTTATTTGCTTTCTTAAGTTCCTGAAGTTCCTATATATTCTCAAAGTTTCTTTAATCCCAAGATCTGTTTTTAGTAAAAACTGTTTCTTGGTGAGTTATGTTTTTTGTCAGAGAGTGTACAAGTCATCTATTGTTGTAATTCAGAAAATCTATGCTCTGTTTGTGAGTGTGGAAAGACTTCCATCAAAGTGTTATCTTAATTTAGTAACGGCTGTCTTCTGTTCTACCCAAAGGCAATAAACAAAGCCATGCAGAAAGATCATGAGGAATTCAACATTGGGGTGTTGGACATTTATGGATTTGAAATCTTCCAGGTAAAAATTAGTCAGTTAGCAGGCGGTAAACAATTTATTGTTTTATGGAACAATGACAAGGCAGTGATATCAACAATTTCTATGTTTGTGTGGCTTTCATACAGCAAAATGGATTCGAACAGTTTTGCATTAACTTTGTGAACGAGAAGCTCCAGCAGATTTTTATTGAACTTACTCTGAAGGCTGAGCAGGTAAGTAGCCAGTTCTGCTTTTAAAATGACTTGCTGTTGTTTATGTGCAGCTCTGGATTGAATAATACCACAAAATCTCACATTACAGGAAGAGTATGTACAGGAAGGAATTAAATGGACACCCATTGAATACTTCAACAATAAAATTGTATGTGACTTGATAGAATCCAAAATGGTGAGTGGTCGTATGAACTTGATTTCTATAACATTGCTCACAAAATGCTAAATACATGACATACTGTACAAGAAATAATAATCTTATTTAGAACTGGAAGTAGTAATGTGCTATATTTCCTGTGGTATTCCCAGAATCCAGTGGGTATCATGAGCATCCTGGATGATGTGTGTGCTACCATGCATGCCAAGGGTGAGGGTGCAGACCAGACCCTCATTCAAAAGCTGCAGACACAGATCAGCTCTCATGAACACTTCAACAGCTGGAATAAGGGCTTCATAGTACACCACTATGCAGGAAAGGTAAGAGGAAGCCTCATAATAGCATTGTCCATGAATTAGAGACTGAATGTTAGTACGTTGTGAGTTAGTGTAAGAGTTTTTCAGTAACTTAAATTCATGTCCGGTATTGCCTGTGACTAAGAAGGATTTATTAATAAATAAACACTGACTGAGAGCACAAGTTGGGTATACGATACAGTTTGATGAACAATGGTGGAAATGTGCTATCGACAGGGTATGTTGAAGCACCATATGGGCCAGACTTGCACTTATTCAAAGTATTGCATCAGGTTCACATCAAAGGCAAAATGATCTCAAATTACTGCAAACATAATCAGCTGCCACTTTATTAGATACACCTTGCTAGTACTGGGTTGGACCCTATTTTGCCTTCAGAACTGCCTTACTCCGTCATTTCATAGATTCAACAAGATGCTAGAGACATTCCTCTGAGATTTTGGTCAGTAATGACATGATGGCATCACACAGTTCCTGCAGATTTGTCAGCTGCACATCCATGATCTGAATCTCCTGTTCCACAACATCCCAAAAGTGTTCTTTTGGCTTGAGATCTGGTGGGTGTGGAGGTCGTTTGAGTACAGTGAACTTATCATGTTCCAGAAATGAGTTTGAGATGATTTGAGCTCTGTGACATTACATGTTATCCTGCTGGAAGTAGCCATCAGAAGATGGATACACTGTGGTTATGAAGGGATGGTCATGGTCAGCATTCAGCAACAATACTGAGGTAGGCTGTGGTGTTTAAACGATGCTCAGTTGGTATCAAGGCCCAAAGTGTTCCAAGAAAATATCCTCAGCACCATTACACCCCCAGCCTGAACCATGGATAAAGGCAGGATGGATCCATGGTTTCTTGTTGTTTATGCCAAATTCTGACCCAATCATTCAAATGTCGCAGCAGAAATCAAGACTCACTAGACCCGGCAACATTTTTCTAATCTTTTGACGACCAATTTTGGTGAGTCAGTGTTGCTATAGCCCACTTGCTTCAAGGTTTGACTTTATGTGCATTCAGAAATGTGCTTCTGCCTACTTTGGTTGTAACGAGTGGTTATTTGAGTTACTGTTGAGGCCTTACTATCTGCTTGAACCAGTCTGGCAATTCTCCTCTGACCTCTGGCATCAACAAGGCATTTTCACCCAGAGAACTGTCACTCACTGGATATTTTCTCTTTTTCTGACCATTCTCTGTAAACCCTAAATATTGCTGTATTTGAAAATCCCAGTAGATCAGCAGTTTCTGAAATACTTGGACAACAACTAGCACCAACAGCTATGCTGACTTCAAACTCACTTATCACCTTTTTCCCTATTTGGATGCTTGGTTTGAGCTTCAGCAGGAACTTCAGCAGGTCATCTTTAGGCCATGTCTACATGCCTAAATGCATTGGGTTGCTGCCATGTGTTTGGCTGATTAGATATTTGCGCTACTGAGCTGTTGAACAGTTTTACCGAATAAAGTGGCCAGTGAGTGTAGATGTCACACCTCCTCATGTGGTCCAAATCATATGTTTTTCTGTGCCTAGGACTGCATAACACCTGGCTAAATTACTTTACCACACTGTCTGCCATATTAGAAACTAAAGTAGAGGCTTGCCCTACCATAGTAATATTTGGTGGCAATAGTCTTCCTAAGGATTGTACACAGTATAGCTCCACTCCCTTAGATAATGTTAGCTTTTACCACGTCAGATACTTCCTGTTACTGCAGTTGTAATGTACGAAACTTCCAGTAGATTAAAGACACCTTGTTTTTCTCAAAACTTGAAAAAATAAGAGATTCACTAAAAGGACAGGTCAGCAAGTTTGTTTTCACACATGACATAGTTTCATTTACTTCAGATCTTTCTTTGAGAAGTTTATTTATCGGGGACTGTGGTGGCTTAGCGGTTAGGGTACTGGACTATGAACCAGAGGGTCCAGGGTTAAAATCCCACCTCTGCCAAGCTGCTACTGTTGGGTCCTTGAGCAAGGTCCTTGGCCCACAATTGCTTGCATTGCAAGACTCTATCAGTTGTAAGTCGCTCTGGATAAGGGCATCTGCTAAGTGACATAAATATAAATGTATTACTCTGTATTTACTGCTGAGCATAAGATGTAACTACAGCACTCAATTTTAAAGAAAAATGTCTCTGTTGTTCGGATTAGATGATGAGAGTAGGTGAGGTTTGACATTGTGGGATGATGTGTGTTTCTTCTATGTGCGATGCACATTATATTATTGCACATTATGCTAGCTGTACATTGTCCAAACACCATATTAAATACCATATTTAGCAGTGCTGTATGGGACACTGTAGTGTCCCAGTACTGACTAAATAGTCAAGATACTGCAGTGTTTTCCATACATTGATTTATGTATTTTTTTATTATTATTATTATTTAAGATGGGTTAAGTGTTATCGTACTGTAGAGATGTGTGCTCTCTACCCCCCCTCCCCCTCCTCATTTATGCTCTAATATAATAATAATAATAATAATAATAATAATAATAATAATAATAATAATAATAATAAAACACTGTCTGAAGTCCGTTGACCAACAGCACAATGGCATGTGATGCATTTAAGCAACAGAATATGAGAGGGAGTGTGTTCTCGCAAATATCATTATAGCTGTGATGTGGTCGCAGGCATGTGCTGAAGGCGTGTCCTGTAGAAAAATCCAGCCACGATGTTATTTGTCATAACACGTGACCTTGAGTGTTCTATTGCTTTTATACCACAGACTTTTTTTTACAATAAAATAAATAAAAAAATCTGTAAATTTCATACTGAAAATGATTTCATACTGACAATACCTTCGGCCAAAGGCATATGGTTTATATAACACTAAGTAACGACACTAAGTGCAAATAAGCGAAGATGAAAGAGAAAATTATTAAAACAAAAAAAATTCATTAAGAATTAAACGATAGAATTTAGTCATTATACCAGGGTTACTGTCTTGTTTGTATATGTGTTTGTGTGTGTAAAGCTTGTCATTACTTGGCAACGGTGTAAAGCTCTTCTCAGCCAATCAGACTGAAAGGTCAGAACTGACTGCTGAAAAAGAATTAATAGATCATTTTGAATATTAATTGACATACACATGATGGTGATTTTTTTTTTCTGTAGGTATCGTATAATGTGAGTGGATTTTGTGAGAGGAACAGGGATGTGCTCTTTAATGACATCATCGAGCTGATGCAGAGCAGTGAATTGTAAGTACAGCCTTATTGAGCCCTTAATCAGATTGCTGCTTTATATCAGTTTTACTTCTAGACAGTTGGTCTGGAACATGTTAAAGTGGTGTTCGTCATCCTTTCAGCATGTTGTTAACAGCGCTTTATTTTTGTTTTTATGTTGGTGGGTGGAAAGTAGGGTGGGTGATGTGAGCAATAACTGATTTTACTGTATTTTCCACTATCCAGATGAAAATATATGTCACAGGATAAATTATAGACCGTATCAGAAAATCTTTCTTATGAAATGGAGTGTCAGTTTTTACCTTTAAAGCTAATTTGGGGGTATGTTGATGTTGTGTGTGTCTTAGCTGGTATAGAACAACAAGGTAGGGATATGACATTTCTTGTAATAACTTGTATGCATGCTATTTCACATTTATAAACTGCAGTATTTGTTCTAATGTGCGTGTGTGGATGATGAGTTAAAGGCAACGTTGGTTGAACAATCCTAGGTACAGCGTCTCGCTGTACTGCTGAACCCAAAAACAGCCTTAAGAAAGAAATTCCGTTTTAAATAGGATGTCTCTAAATGCTCCGTAGATTAAAAATAGTCTTCTAAATGTTTGTGTTTGTTACGTAAAAAGCATAAGAAATGTATTGTGTTTCTTTATCGGGGGCTGTGGTAGCCTAGGGGTTAAGGTACTGGACTATGGACCAGAAGGTCCAGGGTTCAAATCTCACCTCTGCCAAGCTGCCACTGTTGGGTCCTTGAGCAAGACCCTTAACCCACAATTGCTTGGATTGTAAGACTGTTCAATTGTAAGTCGCTCTGGATAAGGGCGTCTGCTAAATGCTGTAAATGTAAATGTGTTAAAACAAAAAGGTGGGTTTGTTTGTGGTTTCCCGTTGTTGGGCATATCGTGGTATGCGCGATATGGCAAAATCCATATTATGGGACGTAATCATATCAGGATTCACTTTAATGGTCCATTGGGTAGAATTTCCTGTAGCTGTGACAAGATGTACCACAACAGATCATCTCCATCTGTCTGTCATGTATTCAAACACCCAAATCTACTATAGCCAGTAGAGAGAAACTGCATGAAAGGGATGTAACCAAAGCAATGAGTTCAATCTGGGCCCGTGTACTGATAGGCACTTTGTTCTTAAGCATAAAAGGCACTTGTGTTTCATTGTTCTCCAGATATTATTTATATTATTTAAGTAAGCACAATAAATATATGAAAAGTGCACTTTTGTTAGTACTATACCTTCCACCCCAATGCCTATGAACTTGATCTGCTTGAGTACTGAAATTTAAACTTTTCAAAAGTATAACAAATTACCAATGCATGATGCTTTCTCTTTGTCTTTTGCTGTGGGCAGCGCTTTTATCCGAAACCTTTTCCCAGAGAATCTTGAGGCTGAGAAGAAGGGTCGCCCTACCACTGCAGGTGCCAAAATCAAGGTACAGTACTGTTTTCATGTCGAAAACAAACATGAAACCTTATTCACAAGATATGAGGCTAACCTTTATTCATATGACTCATTCTCTTGCAGAAACAGGCCAATAACCTGGTGCAGACGCTGATGAAATGCACCCCTCACTACATTCGCTGTATCAAACCCAATGAGACCAAGAAGTCACGAGACTGGGAGGAGAGCCGTGTAAAGCACCAGGTGGAGTATCTGGGCCTGCGGGAGAACATCCGCGTCAGGAGGGCTGGCTATGCTTTCCGTCGCATCTTTAAGAAGTTTTTACACAGGTCAGCCTCATTAATTCATTCATTTTCTTATCCGCTTAATCCTGGTCAGGGTCACGTGAAAGCCGGTGCTTAGCTAGCAACACAGAACACAAGGCAGGAACTTGCCTAGACGGGGCAAATCCATCGTAGGGACAGGTCAGCCTCACTAAAATTTCATTTAATGTTCACCTTTTCATGTCCACACACTAGTGTCTAGGTATTTTACATCATAGTAAACAAACTACATAATCTGGTCGGTTCTAACTTGTTTTGGCATTAGCCTTTAGAGATCACACATCACAATCTGCATGTTTGAGTCACAGCTTTTCCCACCACTTCCACAAATAAATGACGTCATTATAAGTGACATGACTAACTTCTTTCTAAGTATTGGCTTTAACGTACATTGAGTTTTTGCTGGTTACAGATCATAAAATAAAATGTATAAGATATAAAAAAAAATGTGCTTGATTTGATGATCAGAACTTGTAGGATAAACACAGGAGAGGTACAGAGCCTTAACCTGTAATATTCCATATTAATTAATCATATTAATTAATCATATTAATTAATTAATTATTAATTGTTGTGTTTTGTGGTTTTGAGTAAAGAAGAATTATATTATTTTAGTGAGATAGTTGGATTTAGGTTTGCGGAGGGTGTGGTCAATCCATCGCCAGCGTCTCTGAAGGATGTCTTGGTCAACAGGCTGTTGCTTTGTTCGTTACCACAATTCTACATTGCTGATCTTATCGGGACAGCGGATTTTTATGATCTTCCTGAGGCAGGTGTTAATGAAGACCTGGATTTTCTTCATGGTGGTGATGGTGGTTCTCCAGGTCTCTGCTCCGTAGAGTAGTACTGACTTTACTAAGGTGTTGAAGAGCCTGATCTTGGTGGTTCTGCTGATCTCGCTGGATCCCCAGATGTTCTTCAGCTGATGGAAGACTGTTCGTGCTTTACCGATGCGGGTTCTGACGTCTGCATCTGCTCCATGGCTGTCCAGGATGCTGCCGAGATAGGTGAAACTGTCCACCTCTTCCAGCACCTCACCCTGGACTGCGATGGGTGTCTCGTTGGATGCGTTGGTCTTGAACACCTTGCTCTTCCTTCTGTTGATGTTGAGGCCCAGTCTAGCTGAGTTGTCCGCAACGATGCTGGTCTTTTCCTGCATCTGTTGTTGGGTATGAGAGAGAAGAGCCAGATGGTCGGCAAAGTCCAGGTCGTCCAACTGCTTCCAAAGTGTCCACTGGATGCTGTTTCGCTTCTGGTCTGTGGATGTCTTCATGGTCCAGTCTACCTGGAACCCCCAAGGGAAGAGGAAGAGAGGATCGCCTAGAAATACCTGGCGCCGAGACTTGGATGCAGACGCCAAGCAGATGGGCAAGACGTGGGGACAGCTGGAGAGACTCGCCCGGAACCGTGATGCCTGGAGAGAGCTGGTTGGCGGCCTATGTCCCAGACGGGACCACAGGCGGAAGTGAAGTGAAGTGAGATAGTTGAAAAGCTGTTTTGAGACAATATTGTTAAGAGTGTTATGTAATTAAATCTGATTGTGACTTTTCAATATGATTTTCTGTTTCTTGAGTTTTGGGTCCATTGTGCTGATTTATTGTGTCTCAGTAAAAAAAAAATGATTATTAGGTCATAAGTTGCGATAACCTAGTAACTGTTTACTGTAAGGAAACTGTAATATAATAAATCACAGTCCTCCATAGGCAACTCTTTTCCATATATTTGACTTTACAATTGAATATTATATTAACTATGTGAACTGTCTCTTTTTTTGTGAGGTTGTTATTTGTTTTGTTATTCGTATAAAAATCGATTTAAAAAGTAAAGTGGCTAGACCAGGTTGTCCTGTCATCCATAGCCATTCATCGGCATTTACACTTCAAGATTTCTAATACTTGAACGTTTGTCAAAGTAGTTTAATTTGAGGATCAAAGTCTTGTCAGAGAATCATTAGTGTTTTTCATTTCTTTTGGTGAAGTATTATTTTCCTATTAAGAGTTCTGTATCAATACTGGTATTATAATACCTTATGATATGACAGTGCTTACCAAGGGGCCTTGGATCACAGTCTGTGCAATTTACCTGCTAGTAACATTTTTTACACAGATATGCAATCCTGACCAAAGAGACATGGCCCAAGTGGCGTGGGGATGAAAAACAGGGTGTCCTGCACCTGCTGAAGTCTGTTAACATGGATCCAGACCAGTACCAGCTGGGCAAGAGCAAGATATTCATCAAAGCACCAGAATCAGTGAGGATATCGTTTCAATATGCCTAAAATGTCAATGTTATTTTGTTCTGGGTTGAAATCATGATTTTTCATGACAGTCATTCAACCAGTTTGGGGTTTTCCATGTTGATTTCATTTTGTTGATTTCATGATGTTGAAAATGGCATGTTGGTAGTGGCTCCCTGTTTTAGCTCCTTATGATCTTTACTGGGTGAACTTTTTCATGGATATTTGGCCAGTTTTTTCCATTAACATTTTGCAATAGCTCTTAGGGACACAGCCATAATTGGAAAATCAGAGTGAAGGTTTCCTTAAGTATTTTGTCAGTAATGACCATTCACCCTCCCTTGCAGCTGTTCCTTCTGGAAGAGATGAGAGAGAGAAAGTACAACGGGTATGCTCGGGTCATCCAGCAAGCCTGGCGCAAACATGTTGCAGTTCGCAAATACGTCCGCATGCGAGAGGAAGGTAAACATTTTGCCATTAGAAATTCTTTAGTTATATGTCACATCGTTTTTTCATCTGTGAAACCTGTTTTTAAGCCTCTGACATCCTGCTGAATAAGAAGGAGCGGCGGAGGAACAGTCTGAATCGTAACTTCATGGGCGACTACATTGGCACAGACAATCGCCCTGAGATCCGGCAGTTTGTGGGTCGCAGGGAGAGGATTGAATTTGCAGATGTTGTGATAAAATATGATCGCAGATTTAAGGTATTATTAATATCTATGGAGATGGGTGGTCTAAGGAGTTATGCCAGTTAGAGTGGTGCTTTGAAATTTGCGAACCCTTTGGAATTTTCTATATTTCTGCATAACCGTGACCTAAAACATCATTAGATTTTCACACTAGCCCTAAAAGTAGATAAACAGACCCAATTAAACGAATTAGACCACAATATTAAAGTTGGCCATTTATTTATGGAGGGAAATGATCCAATATTACATATCTGTGAGTGGCTAGAGTATGTGAACCTTTGCTGTCAGTATCTGGTGTGACCCCCTTGTGTAGCAATAACTGCAACCAAATGTCTCCAGTAACTGTTAATCAGTCTTGCACATTGACCTGGAGGAATCTTTTCTGCTGTACAGGACAGTTTCTGCTTTAGGATGTTGATGGGTTACATCACATGAACTGCTCACTTCAGGTGCTTCCACGTCAATTCCATTGGATTAAAATTGACTTGGCTGTTTCAAAACACTACTTTATTCTTCTTTAACATTTCATAGGTAGAATGACTTATGTGCTTAGGGTCATTGTCTTGCTGCTTTTCTTGAGATTCAGTTCATGGACAGATATCCTGACAATTGAATATACCATAATTAATTCTGACTTCATGGTTCTGTAAATAATGGTAAGCTGTCCTGGCCCAGGTGCACTAAAATGGGCTCAAAAAATGATACTGCCACCACGATGTTTCACAGGTGGGGTAAGATCATTGTGCTTAAATACAGTGTTTTTCTTTCTTCAGACATGCCGCTTCTCATTTAAACCAAAATGTTCTATTTTGTGCCCATCTGTGCAGCCCTGCCATGCACACCATGTGGTTCAGTGTTTTCATGAGGTAGACTCATGAACATTAATATTATCCAATTTAGTTGCTTAGAGGTTACCTTGAGTTCCTTTGTGACCTCTTGAACTTGTCTTGGTCTTGGAGTGGTCTTTGTTGATGGACCACTCCTGTAGAGAGTAACAATTTTCTTGAATTTTCTCCATTTGTACATAATCGGTTTCAATGTGGATTGGAGTCCGAGTCCACACTCCTTTGTTTGTGACATGATTCGATTCCACAAATGTGTTGTGAAGTTCAGACTTTCATAGATCCCTGTTCTTTAAATATCACTGGGTGCCCACTAACTCCTGATTATCGTCCCATCTGACTCGTTTCATATCAATTGCTAATCCTAGAGGTTCACGTACTTTTGCCACTCAAATATGTAATATTGGATATGTATCCGCAATAAGTAAATAATATTTTTGTTTCATTTGGTTCTCTAGATCTACTTTTAGGTTTTGTGTGAAAATCTGATGTTTTAGCTCATTTTTATGCAGAAATATAGAAATTTTAAAGGGTTCACAAATTTTCAAACACCTCTCTGCTTTCAATGTCGCAAGGCATCATCATCATGTGATCATGCTTTCTCTACTCTCAGACTGTCAAATGTGACCTCATCTTGACTTCAAAGTTCCTATACCTGATTGGCCGGGAGAAGGTGAAGCAGGGTCCAGAAAAGGGACAGATTCGGGAGGTCCTCAAAAGGCAGATTGAATTGGAGAAGATTCAGTCTGTCTCGCTGAGGTATATGATAGCAATATTAAGGGAATGATTTTTACCAAAAATCTAATTCACATGACCTTTCCTTTATCTGTAATGTTGTCCGTCAATCAAGACCTGTTTAGAGTCTGAGATTTTCTTAACATACACATACATTTAAAAAGTTATCAGGGTACCGTATTTTCCGGGCTATAAAGCGAACCGGATATAAGACGCCCAATATCAACGATCGGCTGCTAACGGGTATATTTTCATACATAAAGCGCACCGGGTTATATAAGACGCATGAAATGAAACAAAACTCTTAAGTTCCCTCGGAAACTCAGTTTGGTCTTTACCTGGCGCAGGGTGTCTTCTTGCTTCCTCCACTTCCGTACCATTGATTCGTTAATGTTGAATTCTCTCCCAGCTGCTCTATGTCCGTGTTGTACTGCGTGACCGATAGCGTTTGTGTTTGAAATCCGCTTCGAAAATGAATGAATGAATGCACAACACCGTAATGTGAAGCACATACCGTATTACTCGTATGTACTAAATGCTGGCGCACGCACTACGTTTTGCCTTAAGCTTCGTAATCTACCAAAGACCGTGCTAAAACATTTTGACAGATTTTATGAGCGCCGTGTACCATCTACAATCGGTTGTAGGTCAGAAGGCTCAACCAGAATTAATTCATACATTAGACGCATCGCATTTAAAGGCGCACTGTCGATTTTTTGAGAAAATTAAAGGATTTTAAGTGCGCCTTATGGTCCGAAAAATACGGTATATATTTCTTGTTGGTTGCTTAGAGGCATTTTCTCTTAAACTTCTGTTTAATGGAATTGTTTATTACTGAGTCATGTTTTAGAGTTTGATTTTTATAAGTTTAGGAAAAATCCACTGTCAGCACTGCAAAAAATAAAAACCTGGAGTTCAAAAGTTTGTAATGTGTGTATGTATTCCTTCTTACAGCACTCTGCAGGATGACTTCTTCATTTTGCATGAGGAGCAGTATGACAGCGTGCTGGAATCTGTCTTTAAAACCGAATTCTTGAGTCTGCTCTACAAACGCTATGAAGAGAGGACTCGTAAGAAGCTGCCATTGAAGTTCAACAACCTGTAATTTTGCTCTACACCACTCTTAACCTATGCCTGTGTATTAGTGTTAGTTATTAGTCACTGTGTGACTGTTAATATGGTGCAGCAAGAAAGTACCTAACTAAATGTTATCTATATAGAATTTGAGAAATGCTCTGGTAAACTCTAATGTTTTGGGCTTTCCAGACTTGAATTTAAGGTGAAAAAAGGAGGTTGGGGGCCCTTTGCATCTTCTGGCTCTCGGCAGATCCAGTTTCAGGCGGGACAAGGAGATACTACAGTGCTGAAACCCAGCAACAAGACCCTAATCGTTACAATTGGACCAGGACTCCCCAAGAATTCAAGTGAGTCATTTGGTTTTTTTGTGGATGCTGTAAATTCCACAGAACATGTGCTCATGTTGGAATACACTAGTAATACTGAAGGATGTACAAGTCCTTGTGTTGCTATCATACAGTTCAATTGTATTGTCTTTTTCTGTTTTTAGGACCCACACGTATTGATAAGCGGAAAAGCAGATACGTGTCAAATCCAAATCAGAGCACAGGGAAATATTCACGTGGTAAGGCAAAAGCAAAATGTTAATGCTAAGCAATCCTACAATCCATCTGAAAAAACACTAACAAAGTCAGTATTTCCCCTAACCTAGTAATTGCATACTTGCACTGGCTCTGCAGTAGTAAGGTCACCTTCCATATAAATTCTTGTTAACAAAGTATACATTATACATCTTTTATTTACGTTTTATTTTCACCCAAGTGTTTAAAAACACGAGGTTATCTGTGAATTTAGGATTCACTTGTCTATAAATAAGATTTTAGGCACTTTAGTCATTCACGAACATAAGGATGAACAGGCAATGCACAAATAAAATAAGAAAATGTGTGTTGACCTTCATTTGTAAGGAAATACCCATTTTGCTGAAAGGCAAGAATGTATTCTACAATCACAGTTACAGATTTGCAGGAGCAATTTGGTGTCACCAAGTCTCCAAACCTCCATTTTGACACCAGTTCCCCAGTTCAATTAACAAAGTATTTTACATAACTACACACTTAAGCTGATGGAATTTGCTAAGTGTTACTGGAGCGTTCACTGGAAGCATTTTTAGCAGAAATTGTGTTTTTTGTGACAAACTTAAGGGGGTTTGTTCTTTAAAAAACCTGTCTGCCCCTGACTGTTTGTTTCAAATGGCAGGACAGGAGAACACAGACCCAGAACATGAATTAAAACCCACTTAAAAATAATTGTACATAGCCATCCTAGATTTGTCACCTAAAGCACTTTTAAAGCCCTTTGAAGAAAGCTCAGAAGTGAGGATGTAGGACCCAGTGGGTTCTGAAGAGATTCAGTATTGGAGTATTGTATATCGAGTTTCCCGGGTTCCTCACTGTTGTGTTGGCATAGGGAGGGTGCACAAAGTACTAAATGCAGGGCTGCCAGTACTGACACATGGGTTTGTTAAAATCAGTCAGTTTTTTTTTCTTCTATACATATACTGCCTGGTCAAAAAAATGCCATTTGCAGGAAGCATGAACGGAGTAGAATGCTTTTAAATAAACAAGAAAACGGGTCCATCCAGTCACTGTAAGGTTCGTCACCATCATTCTCCAGCCTTTCACCTATATTCCACCAGATCTTTTCTATAATATCCATGTTTTTATAGTCAGTGTGTTGCTTGTCCTATAAAGCTCTTGATGAGCTGTTCTGTCTGATAACCGAGCTCTGATTGGTCAGCCTGATTTTAACGCATCCAAACAACACAGAAATTGGAACAGGCTCAGATAAAAACTTTTACGCTGCGTTGCAGTCCATCAGTTTCAGATTTAATGTGAAGGACTGCGTTAATATCCGCGTGTTCTTTTTCAAATTTTGACGTGCGTAATTTACTCTGTGTTTACCTAGCAATAATTATTTTAACCTAATCTAACTGAAGCAGTGAATAAAAACAACCATGTCAGCTGTATTTTATTGGTGTAAAAGGTTGTGCATCAAAGGGTCAGATTATTGGCCTGCATCAAGTAAAGAAAACAGCTAAGGCTATTGCTATAATGACAAAGTGGCTTAAGAACTGTCCAACACATTATTAAAACCTGGACAGATAGTGGTGAACTTGGTGCAATAAATGTAGTCGGGGGAAAAAATGTTCACTGACTGTGATGAGGGGTCACTTAAATGCTTGAAGTTGATTTTCAAAAGGAATCGACAGTAGAACTAGCTATGTTAATAGTGACTGTAAGAACGTTTCTACATGGACAATGCATCAGGAACTCACAGGATTGAGACAAAAAACCTGTGTTGTCATAAGAAAACTACTTGCTAGTGAGGCTAGCCAAAAAAAGTTTCAGTTTACTATTGAGAATAAATATTGGACAGTGGAGGAATGGGGATAAAGGTCATGTGGTCTGATTAGTCCAGATTTACCCTATTCCAGAACGATAGGCATGTCAGGGTAAAGGCCTTTCCACACAGTCCATTTTATACAGATGAAAAATGGCACGTCAAGTTTTGAAATAAAAAATAAAAACATACGTGTATTAACGTTGGTCTTCTCACATTTTTTAATCAGAACCTGTTCTAATTTCTGCGTTGTTCAGATGCGTTAAAATCAGACTGACCAATCAGAGCTCGGTTATCAGGCAGAACAGCTCATTAAGAGCTTGTAGGACAAGCAACACGCTGATTATAAAACATGGATATTAAAGAAAAGATCTGGTGGAATGTAGCTGAAAGGCTGTAGTTTGATGGCGACGAACCTCACAGTGACTGTATGGAATTGTTTTCTTGTTTATTTAAGTGCATTCTAATCTGTTCATGGCCACAAAAACACAAACTAGAGCTTCCTGCACTAATCTTCACTCGTGTTTAAGTTGACAATGTGAAAAAGACACGGCGAGACACATTATGAGAAAGGAAATTAAATAAAGCTAAAGTGAACAGGGAGTTTTCAGAGTGTTTAAACAAAAGAAAGTGTCGGACTTGGTGTGAAGGTCCAACATCTGGTTTTTTTTTTCTTGCATAAAAATGAGAATCGGTGTGAAAAGGCCTTAAGAAGGGGAAACACATGAAGCAATGTACACATCCTGCATATTGCCCACTACACAATCACCTAGGGTTCCATCACTTGGTCAGGTCCAGCTTCAGGATTGCTATGTGGCAATATACTCAAGTCAGCCAAGTGCCTGAATGTACTGAATGACAAGGTTATTCCATCAATTGATTTTTTTCTTATCTGATGGCATTAGCTTAGTCTAGGACAACAATGTCAAGGTTCATTTGGGCTCAAATTGTGAAAGAGTGGTTCAGAGAGCATAAGGACTCATCTTCACACTTAACTCTACTTTGGGATGTGCTGGAGAATACTTCATGGAGTTATTCAACTCTCCCCCAAGATCTCAGCCAAAAATGAATGCAACTCTGGATGAAGCAGTCCAATGAAATATTAGTGTACTTGACTCTTTGGACCATACAGTGTATATTCTGTAATGTCACAGATATATTTCAAATCAGATATAGATGCATCAAATTTTTGTAGTGAGAGATTAAGCCACTTAATCAAAGACATTTCTCATAACCTTTTTTCAAACACATCTTTACTAAGTGTGGCAGTAGTTTTGGAGCTGACTGTTTGGCATGGATTTTACAGGTGCATTGGCATGTTGCTGTGTTATTTTTAAATGTACACAATTACCTTTATTTCAGATGTACCCATGAATTCTGGCCGAGGAGGGGCTAAAAGGACAAATAATAACCCTTCCAGGGCTTCACTTCTTCGTCAGCAATCCTCTATGGATCAGCCAACTCTGCCTCGCTACCATGGGTGCGATCCAGCCAGAATCAGAACAAAATCAACACTGATATGGGCTTTATGAATGTTCCTGACCAAGGAGTGGCAGGGTGAGATTGGATTACTTACAGTTTTACTTTTTCTGTTAAGATCACCAGACTTACTTGCTTCTGCTTTCACTGGCTGAATAACAGCACCAATGTTGCCAGTGCACAAGTGGATTAAAAATGTGTCCCTCTGAACTTTATCCCACTCTCCCACTTGTTGAGTTGTTGAATGAGTGTTTTGGCAGTTAGTCTCCTAACTCGGTGATGATCATTACTCATGATCCACTTGTCATACCACTTGTGACTATGATCACATTTTGTTGATGGTGCACTTCCAGTTTTCTGCATGCACACAGAGTAATCAACACTTGGCAGTTTTCTGCTACCTTCGTCCTGGTGCACAGCCTGCTGCCATTAGACAATGAGCCTATACTTTTGGAGCTGTTTTTATGTTAGATCTTCCATTTATCTATGGCAAACCTTACTGCATGGCTATTATATTGTATAGGTTTTGTTTATTTAGCAATCTAGGGTTGGGTTGCCAAAGTAGGAAAAGGCTGAAGGGAGGGGGAGAAAACCTCCAGCCATGCCCCTTCACCACACACAACCCTGAAGAACACACAAAGATTAAACACAACCGTATCCAAAATGAACAGTGACTAATACAGGCCAGATTGGACAGCAGTCGGCACCAGAATCACAAGCATGCACAACTGCACGCAAGTTAAGGCGAGTCCAAGCCAAAATGAGCAAGGGTCAAACTAGTTGCCAAATCAAGACAAAAAAAATCAGGTTTCAAGCGAGTATTGAGGTGTTTATCAGTGTGAGGTTCCAAAGCAAATCTTCAGATGAGTTTTTAATGAACAAGAACGAAACACAAAGTCTCCAAAACACACGGAAGACACACACATGGTGTAAGCAACCCCTGATGAGCTCAGGTTCAAGTAACATGCCCACACACAGAGAAACGAACAAAAATACAACAATCCGAACACTGGTCATGGCAGTCATACAAACATATTGATCTCTCCGAAATAAATGTTTTAAAGGCTATTCTTTATTTCACACTCTAGACTCCAGCGACGACTCTCAAAAGAGTGCAGGCCTGTTCCTGGAGCTGGGCTTTCAAAGCCCGCCCCGAGACCCAAACCTCGATCGCCACAGTGCCGTGCTATGTATGCTTATGATGCCCAGGACACTGATGAGCTCAGCTTTAATGCAGATGACATCATAGAGCTCTTAAGTGAAGGTAATAAGTGCCACTACAGATTTCCAAAGATTCCAACCATTGTACTTTAACTCATATTTTTTTATCTTTCTGTATACAATCCTGTCTCTTCTCTGTTCAGACCCTTCAGGATGGTGGTTTGGTCGTCTGCGGGGAAGAGAAGGTGTTTTTCCTGGCAACTATGTTGAGAAGATTTAGATCCGGACACAAATGGAGGAAGAATAAATGCATGGTCATTCAGCAGCCAAAGAGCAAAACCAAGTCCAGAAGTTTATATGAAAATACAAAGTCCTTATATTACAGCTGGATAAATGTCTTCTCCTATACAAGAGGCTCTGTACAGGCTTTATATGAGACTCTGAAGTTTTTGGTACTGTTTTTTTTTAACAATCACAGTCTATATTACAGATATACATGCCAAACAGTGCTAACAGTGGCTTTTTGAAATTGTGCAGAAAGCCCAGTTGTTGCATTTTATTTTTTTTAGTAACCATATGTTTTAAAGGCGAAAGACTTTCATTTGTGTTTTATATGTGCTAGTGTATGAGGTAGGCCTTGATATTTAAGCCCAAATACATTGTGCTATTGATAATAAAACAAAACTATGACTCCGCTATCACGAGTGATGGCACAGTGCCAACTGACATACTGCTGTGACATCACAGCAGTTATGAGGATGCCTCAACTCACCTGAGAGGTATGGTGACCCAACACAGGCATGATCTGAAATAGAGCTTACTGTTAGGCCAAATTTGAGCCAGAATTCTAGAACCGCATTTATTAAATGTGGATGATTGATTCCAACTACAGTACTATGAAATCATAAATGTTGGCAAGTTATGGCATAGAAAACATTTGCCATTGCCATAAATAGATACACTAGTGTCTGCGAAATGTCTGCTAGCATTTTAAATGTACACTCAAAACGCTAAGATTTGTATTTTTTAAAAAATAAATAAAAATGACAATAACTGCAAGTGTCCTGGCGGAATATGTTACACGTCAGATAAATATTTAATGTGTTAATCTGTTCTTGATTTTCTTCTGGTTGTCTTTCTAGTCACTGGTGTGCTAAATGATTGGCAGTTAATGCTTTGAATGTGATCGAGACACATGAAGGAGTGGCTTTTAATAGGCTTAGTTAAGAAAATTGCAATGTTTATGTCAGAAGTCATAACTGAATACTATATTTGTAAAAACCTGCATATATGGGCTTGTGGAGCATCTCCTTCAAGAACAATGGGCATGAATAGTTGGTCTGGCCTTTGATATTCCACTTTTATGACTTTGAATTCTGTGTGACTTTAAATTGAGCCTTTACGGCCATTCTGAATATGACTGCACTCTTCATATGAGTGCATTTGCAGTAGGCTAAATTGTGTGTTGATCTGTAGAAATTGCATGACTGGGGCATGATTTTGCACCTGTTAGCAAAGGGTGCATTGAGTTTTTGTAGACGTTAGTTCTATTGATCTGGATACTGCTGAAAATACTTTATTAAATGAACCTGTATTGAACACTGTAGTATGCACCCTTACAGTAGCTCACTATCCTGCTTAAAATGTCAGCAATTTCCAAACTGGTCCAAGTAGGTTTATGCTGGTTAGTGCTGATCTGGTACTGGTTTAACTGGTTGACTTGTTGGTAAATTTGGTTGATCAGCATACCATTGCCCTAAACACAGCATATGCGGCCATTTGGTGTTTTTTTGTCTGGTATAACTGCTACAGTCTATAAAATGAGGAATGTGAGCTAAACAGTCAGCGAAATATGATAAAAGAAAGCTGTTTGTATGTGACTGAAGGTTTGAATGCTTAACAGAACAGTTGAACGTCTAACCTTTCCTTTCTTTCTCGAAGTTGATATACTACGTTACCCACAACGCCAGGGAAACGTGATCGAAGAGTCGCACGTTAGTGACATCAACGCTTGTTTTTAGCACACCAAACTGCAGCGGTGAATCTGCACAATCAGTGTAGTTTAGCACTGGTGGGGTGTTAAACTCTAGTGTTTCCAGATCGTTTACCAAGCAAAGACAACCTTTATAAGGACTGAAAACGTTTCGCTACCTGACTCTCCCGAGGCTCCGAGTGAAAATGGAGACATATTTAAGGAGTTGCGATGACTTGCTGAAGGTAAGAGCACGAGACGCTTCATTCGCTTTCGTTTTTTTGGAGTTGTTCATGTTGTTAGTTCATGCAAGTCGGACACAAACCCAATCACCATTCTGATCAGTGTCTCAATCTGGATTAGTGCTCTTACCCAGACAGAGGTAAAGAACAAAAGATGTGTAAACGTGTGTTGTAGAATAACTCTCTAAAAGTTGATACACATTGGGCATTGCACCCAGATAGTTATGTTGCAACGTCATTCAAACCAGGAGCGTTACCACGCAATAGAGCAACTAACAGTATGCTAGTCCTGTTTAGCCCAAGATTAATATTACTGCGCCATCCAAATCATAATTCGGTTAATCTGACAGTGTCGGGCGCTACATGCAGGCACAACTGGCCGTGACTGAGGGAGAGATTGGATTAGCGACCCCTGCTGGCAATGTGATGGATTGTTGTCCCGTCCAGATGAACACTTATCCCTGCGCCTTTCAACATCGACTAGGAAATGTGTAAATGAATGTTAAGGAAAGCATTCAAATAGGACTAGAAAAAATATATACCTACAAGGTGATTAGCTATTACTAGTAACATTCTGTATTTCGGTGTGGTATTCTATGCACATAATGGTTACAGGTCAGCCAGTTGTATTTGATGTAATGTGACTATATCGCGGCTTTCTCATTCTTAAATCAAACAGCAGTGTTTTGTGTATCAGGGCTGCATTCTTAGTAATAATCGTGAATGTAATTCCACAATGTGGATCTAGGCTCCAGCTCTTGGTGGCTGTGGTACTGGCAAACTGTCACTCAGTGGCGTCATGGCTGAAAGTAGTTTTTGGGTATTCAGTAAGATTTCTTATTTTGAGTAGAGAAGTCAGATAGAAGTAAAAAATCTGTCATTTGGACTCAAATGGCATTGTCTTTTGAGTACCTGTGAGCAAAGCGTACCAATTAGAGTGGTCAGTAGATGGTTGTGAGCCAGTAAGCAGAAGAGCTTTGCCATCACAGTCAGGATGAATGGCACAGCAGAAATGCCCTTCCAAGGCTCTCAATACAGCTCTGATGTATTCTCTCTACAGCATGCAACAGTTTTCTTATCTGAAGTTTATCATCTTCGGATATTATTTGCTATGATTATGTATTGAAAGAAACTTTTACATTTCGCAATGGATTTGCCAGTAGCAGGATTATTGAAATGTTTACATATACAGACAACTAACCAACATTATTTTCACAGCTTGCATATTCATATCCTTGGGTGCCCTCCAAACTATGTTCATAGCCACCCAATCAAATTCCATCATAATTCAGTTGTTTGTGTTTTATGCATCACTCCATTCAGAGAACACATTGTGTTTCCAAGTACAGTAGTATCAAGTGATAAATCCAAATCGCAGCAATCTCTCCTCGAAAAATGAAGGAATGTACTTGTCCATATTGTGTTAAAGAAGTATCCCAGGTTTGGACTGTGGGAGCCTAGGGGTTAAGGTACTGGACTATTGACCATAAGGTCCAGGGTTCAATTCCCACCTCTGCCAAGCTGCCACTGTTGGGTTCTTGAGCAAGACCCTTAACCCACAATTGCTTGGATTGTAAGACCGTACCAATTGTAAGTCGCTCTGGATAAGGGCGTCTGCTAAATGCTGTAAATGTTTAAAAAAACTAGCTCTGTTTTTCAGTCTAAATTGTAACCAGTTAGATTTCTTGCTAAAGATTTAATTCACCTTTTTAATAGCCACATAAAATTTTAATTCATAATCAACCTCTTGTATAAAAATATTTAATAATGAAATCATCACTATATATTTTTCTTTTCTCTCAGCTTTTCTGTTTCTGTAAGATTTATGTCCGGTCTATGCCAATGTTTCTGTGTTGCTCTCAGGGTCACATGAAGAACCATTCCAAGCTATTACATGTTGTGATGGGGAATGAAGCGTGTGATATGGACTCCATGGTTTCAGCCCTTACTTTTGCCTATTTCCTGTCAAAGGTGAGCACTAATTATTTTAGATTTGGTTTAGGTTTAGCACAGATGTGGCTTTGAAGTGTATTTAGTATGTAAATGAGTAAACAGTGCCTTGTGCTCTCTGTGAGTTTTTTTAATGGTTGAATTTTTGGCTCTTTAGTGCTGTGATAAATGTTAAAGTCATTGTTTGTTTTGCAGACACTAGACCCTGGGAAAGCAGCACTGCCTGTGCTGAACATCCCACGAGCAGCATTCCCGCTGCGCTCTGACAGTGTTTTCCTTCTGAGGGAATGTGGACTGTCCCCGGACTACCTGCTGTTCAGAGATGACGTGGATCTGCATAGGATGCAAAATCTGGCCATCACATTAGTGGACCACAACGTCCTGCCTGAGTATGATTTATTCAGTACAGTGCTCACTATTCATGCATAAATTCAGATGATGAGTGTGTTTTTACGTTCGTTTGACAGTTGCATTGTTCAGGTGGCATGTGTAGCAGAATCCAATTCGGACACAGAGCTTTTGAATTAGTAGTAATCACAAGACGAAGACCCAAACCGCTGGATATTAAGTAACAGTTACCCAATAACAGCTGAAGGAAATTGATAAAGACCAATTTTATTTTTAAATACACTAGCAACATTACATTTTTAATGTCAAATTGCTAATCTTTGCTGTGCAGTTGTTGGAGATCTTACTGTAAGAGTTAGAGTTCAGTGAAGAGATACTGAGAAAACCAGTTGTGGAAGAGCTGAGGGTGTGATGATAAGGGAAAAGACCAGGTAGATTGGAAGAGCTTTGTAACTGAGAATTGTAAATCTGAGTGCTAACAAGTGTCACAAACTGTTTCAGCAGTTAACCAGAACCAAGTCCAAGTTACAGGAAGAACAAATAATTAGATATGTAAAACAAAACACACAATTGTAATTAGGCTAACTACTACTACTACTACTACTACTATAATAATAATAATAATAATGTGTGGCAGAGCCAGTTTCCTTTTTGTTTCGTGTCACAGAATCAGTAATCTGATTGTTTTGAAGATAATCCAGTTAGTTCTTATTGTAGCCAGCTGCCTGTACATTTGCAGTGCAACATAAGTTGTCTATGGTGTAATATCAAAACATTCTGTTCCATGGTCATTATCCAACATCGCTTACCACACCAGCGTGTGTTCTTATAACCGGTATAAACGAAACCTCTAAACTCTACTGTGTGAGCCTGTGTAGTAGTTTCTGCCTTATGTGTACTGTGATATAGCATCTCTATATTTTTAGAGCTGACATGTCACTGGAGAACGCTGTTGTGGAAGTCCATTGATCATCATCGTTTAGATAGAAACCCCGACTTTCGTCTTGCCCTGTCACTGTGGAGCCCTGTGGGCTCCTGTGCCACACTGGGACAGAGCGCATTTTGCAAAAGGCACCTGAGCTGCTGGACCAACAGATGGCACAGCTCCTGTATGGTATGTATCTAGTTAGCCACTTATTTGGTGTAAATGTATTACCGTTGATTTATAGTCCATTATTCCATGTTACTTATAGTACATGTTTCTAGTTCTAACCATTAGGAAGATCTGGAATTGCAATAAAAAAACAATTACTATGCTGAAGGGTCCTTGTCTGTAATGTTCATCTTTAAGAAGCATGTCCTTGCTGAACAGTGCAGATAAGTTGTGGTGAAGAAGTCCAGCCTTATGCCCTCACTGAACTGAGTGCAAATCCACAGATTGTTTTGACCTGTGAGGCTCACCAGTCAATTAAACACTATGGCTGAGTAAGCAGATGTTTATGGCAGCGATTTTTCAGCATGATGCATGTACCGTTCATTCAGTTGTTTACTCTTTCTGGAATGAGTGCCCTATCTCGAACACCGGAATAATAGTACCACCAAACCATGTAAGCTCTGGAAAAAATACGAGACCACTCTAAATTTTTCTTAAGATCAACATATGTACATGTATGGCAAGCAGTTTTCATTCCGGTTATCTGATGAATTCCTAACACAGAAACAAAACCTCATTTCTACTTAATGACTACTTCTACTTTATGTCTCCTACTAAGTGCTAACATAGTATTGTTTTTAATGTTCTTTGTATTATTAATTTGTATTTATGAAATGAGGTCTGAAAACAGTGCTAATCTTCTTTTTTATTTTGAACGCGGTTTCATTATTATTTGTATTATGAAACCGAGGTCTGAAAACAGTGCATCATCTTTGGATATTTCATTTACAGCAAATAATGCCTGTTGCCCCCCCCTCATTGCTGCAATAAATATTTTTGTTTGGAATTTGGTCAGTAACTGTGAATAAAAACAAAAATGTTCAACTGTCACTCAAACACATACCAGCAGATAGTAAAACCAGAGGACTAGTAAAACTCTCCAATTTTGTTTCAGAGCTGTACATGTTTGTCTCCAAGTTGTATGGTTTTAGCATTTCCCACAGAATTAAACTTCTATTTGTGGGGGTAAGCTGCCACACCTGGAAGGACTGGGCTTTTTGGGTGGTGTTGGAACACCAGGTAGAAACAGAAGCTGTTGTCTTTGCAATGCAAACACTTGGCCTTGGGCTGAGCAAATCACATTGCTCTGTGCACTGCAGTGAAATTAAGATTTTATCCATTTTATATAGTTTAAAAAAAAAAATTACTATATGTGGCAGTCAGTGCTGGTATTTTGGCGTGCTGCCACAAATAATTTATGTTTTTTAAATGTATGGGGAACACGGTATTTCCTTTTTCTTTCCAGTGAAGTAATCTGAAGGATCTGGTTGTGATTTCAACTATTGTATATGTTGCTATTATTGTATTAATTTCACTCTTATCAAATTTTGGTTGTATCGTTAGGCACCATTAATCACTGACTGTGTTAATATGGCACCCTGAGGCAGGAAAAGTCACACACCCAAGGACAGCCAGTATGTCAGTCTACTAGAGACACGCTTCCCTAAACTCCCTCCTAGGAGCATCTTCTTTCTTTCAGTCCCTGCAGAATGCCAAGTTTGATGTGTCAGGTAAGGAGTAAGTAAGGTTTCTTACTTACCGCGTTTTTAATGGCTTTGCCGTATTTGCATGAACAGCAAAATGGTTTCTTATACAGTAATTATTCAGTTGTGCTTTGTGGATCAGGCCTCACTACAGCGCAGCTGATGTTAAAAGACATGAAGTCAGTATCTGGTGAAGGAGATCTGAAGCTGGCTGTCTGTGTTATCTATATGAAAACTTGTAGGTCAGAGATTTTACATCCAAATTCTGCTGATTTGGTTTTTTTTTTAAGTAGGCTGAACTGGGAAAGAACTCCGTACCCAACAAATTATTAGAGAGGCACATTATTTCATTACACATCTCTCGGGAAGTCTTTGTGAGCACTTGGATGACCTTCTGCTTGGCCTGCCACTGACAGTGTGTTTACATGCACTTAATAATCATGTACACATGTAAACAGCATATTACAATTTCTTAGTTTGCATTTAGGTCTAGAAATCAGGTTAATAAATCCATTAAAGGGAGCCGGATTTAGCTCAGTAGTCAGGATTTCTCAGCACACGTATATGTGTATATTGGTTTTCTCAGTCTGCGCATGCACGCAAACTTAACCCTATAGAAAGTAGAGCTGTTGTGGAATTGGTTGAATCAGTTATAGTTGCCAGTCAATGTGTTCTAAGAGACATCACTTCTTTTGGGTTTGTTTCCATAGACCAGGTTGCTTGTTTCTCTTGTAGCAACCATTCTGGCAACCATACATTTACATTTACAGCACTTAGCAGACGCCCTTATGCAGAGCGACTTACAATTGATACAGTCTTACAATCCAAGCAATTGTGGGTTAAGGGTCTTGCTCAAGGACCCAACAGTGGCAGCTGAGGTGGGATTTGAACCCTGGACCTTCTGGTCCATAGTTCTGCACTTTAACCACTAGGCCACCACAGTCCACCATAGAATTAAATGCAGCACCTATGAATTGGCTCCCAAACACATTTCATTATTTTTTATTAATATTTGAAGTTTACTGGCTGGTTGTAAAGTAGAACTCTAAGTATTGCCTGAGTCATGTAAACCTGGAGGTTTCCCATTATTTGAATACTGAAGTGCTTGCATCAGATTACTGAGAAAATCTGAATTTCTGCAGTTATTGGATTATTAAGTGCATGTAAATTGGTCATTGTCTAATCTAGGTGAAAACCCCCACAAAAACAGACAATGTTTTCTATTATAATTTTCAATAATAAAAACCAAAACTACCAATTACCAAAACTACAGTAAATCGCTGAAATTAGTAGCATTTTTTGTACTACTGTAATGTTTTTCACAAGAACATTGCATGCAAACAATACATCCAAGACACAAGTGGCACGCTACCATCACAGAGACTTGCTACCATCTACACTGCATCCGAAGACTGAACTGTTTTACATATCCCTTGCTCCAGGAAATGCACAAGACCGTGGTTCTTTTGATGGATTTATACTTCTTGTGCACTTATTGCACTTCACAGTCATCAAATCCACCATCAAAGGACCCTTCAAATTCTTCAAATACATGCCAAAGTACAGAACAAACACACATTAACAATCACACACACTGAGAACCATGTGTAGCACACATTATGACATATAAACACAAATAAACATACCCCGCTCGCTGCACACAACGAAGAGGGAAGGAGTCCACCTGAAGAAACACTATTTTCCAGAACAGGCTATGCAGAATGACCTTTTAAGCACTTTAAACCTTTAAGCAGAGTACATTTACATTTTTACATTTACATTTTACAACATTTAGCAGACGCCCTTATCCAGAGCGACTTACAATTGGTACAGTCTTACAATCCAAGCAACTGTGGGTTAAGGGCCTTGCTCAAGAACCCAACAGTGGCAGCTCGGCAGAGGTGGGATTTGAACCCTGGACCTTCTGGTCCAGAGTCCAGTACCTTAACCGCTAGGCTACCACAGTCCCACAAACTTTTCCATTTCACACCTTCTTGATAAATGAATTAAAATAAAAAAATATGTAAACAAAATGTCAAAGTTTGGCATACATAATATTTATGGCTGTAAAAATACACATGCTAAACCTTTTTTGAAAATTTGACCAGTTACAAGACACATTTGTATTTAGTTTTATAGTTTATCATTTTTAAGACCTCTTAAAGTGAACAGATGTTGATTGGATGGTTGTTAAATGGCACCTGTACTCACATTTGCAAACATGTAAAGATATAAGAAAAATGGTTTTGAGCTGTAGAATTCCTGCGTTAATTACTGATATAGTGTGGTCTGATTATGAGCCAGGTTATACACGGAAAATGTTGTAAACCATGGAAGCTTTATTGACACAGAGGTGATTTTCTTTATGGCGATAATGTGTCCATGCTCAGTGATGCATAAACGTTATAAGGTTTCCTTCCTAGCCACAGGTAATGACCTAGTCCAGTCCGGTTTAATGTTCCTGTTTGGAATTGCAGTGTTTTCATGTCAATAACCTGTCATGGTACACATTATAGTGTAAGAGTTTAAAGAAATATATTCATTTAAAGCCAGTCTGTGTTAAAGTGATGACACAAATACTGTGTGTTTGTAGGAGTTTCTACAGAGACAGGACATACAGCAGAAGCTGTGCGAATTCTGTCAGAAGCACAACTACAACCTGGTGGTGGCCATGACTATCTTTTTCAACAACAATGAGCCTTTCAGACAACTTGCTGTTTACAGCTCCAACTCACACTACAGGAATGAGGTACAGTTCACTTACAATAGTGCAGAACTCAATTTTACAGTTCGAAAACCAGAAAAAGTTGGGCCGGTATGGAGAATGCGAATAAAAAAAAGAAAGCAGTGATTTCTAAATTTGCTTTGATTTGTATTCATTGCAGACCGTATGAAGACAATTTATTTCATGTTTTGTCCAGCTTTATATCATTCCTACTGTGAATGTACGTCCATTCCTGAGATGCATGCTCAGGCCTTTAAAAAACAAAGTTTGGGACAGGGGCAGTTCAGGGCTAGTAATGGGGTAAAATAATTAATAATAACCTGATCTGAAAACAGGTTACGTTAAAAGGTATGTATCATGATTACAAAATCAGAGTAAAGGAAAGACCTAGTCCTTTAGGAGCAAAGATGGGCAGAGGATCACCACATTTCCAACAAATTTATAAGGAAAAAATATTTAAATGCTGTCTCGAGATCCTTAAAAAGTCTTGAAAAGCATTAAATTCTTGAAAAACACTAAGCTAAAACAAAGGACTTGATTTGTATTAAAATTTCTTAAATCTATTTTTTGTAGGTCTTAAAAATGCCACAGAGAGAGGTATTTTTTTTAAAGAATGTGCAGATTTACAAGTTTGCCTGCTGTTTTGTAGTAATGTCAGGAGGACTGGATTGTGAGGGCCGCTAGTTTTAGGGTGCACTAGGTGATTTATTATTATTTTTTATTGGAATTCACCAAATATAACATTACACAGCATTTATTTGAATGAGTAGTTCAAAACCGGCCCTTTCCACTAAACCCTGCCCCCACATTCCTCCCAATATCCCCCCCCCCCCCCCCCCCCCCCCAATTTCTTCTCCACCGCCAGTTATGATTGCACCAGCCACAGAGACAAAGCCTTCTTAGTTTACCAAAAGGTCTTTTAAATTGGCTGTTAAATTTGTCCTCGTTGAGATTGTGTTCAGTCTTGCAACATTGGTCCTTGCTGATGATAATTCAATATAGGAGATGTCCAGATAGCACCGAAGCCAGTGAGTTAGAGAAATATGAGGGGGTTTCCAGCATTGTATCACAACCTTTTTGACTGCTGTCAGGCCTGCCAGCCATATTTTGTGTGTGCTTTCCGAGAGGGAAAGGTGGGAGTCATGGTTCAGAAGATGTACAGCAGGATCCATTGGTAATTGCAGCCCTGTAAGTTCTCCAAGAGTGTCAGTAACCTTTCTCCACAACCCAAAGATCCCTGGACATTCGCCACACTAGGTGATTTGTATCATGCCTGGGCAGGTTCGATCCCCTAAGAGCGGATTGGTTGACTAGTGTGATTGGTCCATACCATGCCTGGGTCATGCACTTTGAGTGCATGAAAGCGTTTCCCAAAACCCGCCATGAAACGCACTGTATTTACAAGTACTGTTCCATTGCTTTCACCTCAGTACCACAGAGCACACCTGCATCTCAGATACGAGCATTACCGACAGCAACACAACCTGCTTGTCCAGCAGCTCAATGTAAACATTGTGGTTCAGATTTACTGTCACCTCAACTAAACTGACCCATTTTCGCGTATTTAAAACACCTCCAGAACATCACAGAGTCTCCTCCAGCTTGGACCACACCTTGTACGCAGTCCTTTTTGAAGGAAACATGCCTAGTTTCATTCACATACAAGCAGAAATAAAATTCATCTGACCAGATAACACGTTTCCAGTCATGAGGAGTACAGTTTGTGTCTTTTTTGTACCACTGTAATCAGGCAACCTTGTGAGCAGAAGTGAGCAAAAGCCTCTCGCATGCCACTCTGCTCCATATGTTCATGGTATGCAGTTGCATGCTGAGTGTTGTTAAGGATCTGTGTTGACTTCTAAAGCAACTCTTGCCTTGAATTTTTATTCCCAAGCTGTGAAACACATCAGCAGTCCCTGTCTGTCAGACTGTGGTCTTCCGACTACAATTTTGACAAGAATTTCCTGTAGACTGATATTTTTTCCACTGCTGGAAGACCTGTGTGACTGTATGCTTTGATACACCTGCAAATTCAGCTATTTCCTTCACACTATGACCTTTGGCGTGCCCAAATGCAGTCACTCCTTTTTGATATTTATGAACATCTGCTTTGTGACTCATTTTCCACACATTAAAGTCATACTCAGAAAGGTTCATTTCTCAAAAAGGCACAGAACTGCTGGACTTAAAAGCTGCTTCTGGTCCCTGTGGATGAACCGAATGTCAGCTGGATGTTTATGTAGCTTTTGCAACATGAGCAGTCTGGTGTAGCGTGGGGGTTGGTTGATTGAGGTGAGGATCTGTAGCCTTCACATCTAGTTTGATTATGTAAATTTGATTATGTTTGCTTTGTCAGGGTCCATACACAAATTACATTAGAGTTAGCTCATTTCCATGTCCAGTCTCTGGAGAGGTAAGCAAATAACAAATACTAAAACACAGTATAAACAAAATGACTGGAACCCACAATGTCATATATATTTATCTCCACGTATACACTTAATAATAAAGTAAATAATAAGTAAAAAATAAGTAAATATAAGCCCAGCATGCTGATGTCTGACTTGGACAAGTGCCAGCATAATGTGGCAGATCTTGTTCAGAGGTTTCTGTAATACCAACAGTTGTTAGATGGTGTCTCTGATGGTATTTAGAGCAGTTATAATACAAATTTTTGTTCAAGTATCACAAATTGTGCTTCTAAATGTAAACAGTCTGATTTATCTTAATATACTCAACATGCACCTGAATTAAATTTTTTTTAAGCTGTTGTTCGTTTGTGCTAATCATTCCAGTTGATAATTCAACAGTTCAGTAACTTCTTATCTGTTGAAGTCAGAAATGAGACTTATCTCTCCTACCAGCCCTCCAAAATAAGGCTGGATGTATTCCTCTGTGGTGTGCTGAGCCAATGCTGATATGAGGAATGACGATTTTGCAAAAAGCTGCCTCTCCTGTCTCCTGGACAGGCAACAGTTGAGAGGATTCTCGGTAAACTAAGAGATGGAGACATGATATGCAAGGAGACGCAATCATCACCGAGCACTGATTGTGTGATTATGTAAACATCTGTGTGGTGTCTTCAAAGTACCTTATTACAAAAGAGCTGGTGGCCCTGCTGCATCAGCAAGGTCTAGACACCTAGATGATCAGAAGAGGGACCCAACTCACCAATGTCCAGGTACAAAAGTGAAACACTACAGAGGAAAACATACAGGAGGTGAAGAAAAAGAAGCAAACTAAGCTTACAGAAGGATGCTGATCAGTTGGCAAAGAAACTGTGGGAAAAGCCAGTTTCTTATTTCTTACTTTGATGGCACTGCTAATCACATAGTCGCCCAGGAATTTTCATAGTAAATTTGTGAATTGCTTGACAGTTTTAATGTGAACTTTCACAGTTTGACCATGAAGTTCACAGTTCTACTATGAATTTTTGATGGTAATTTGGCCACTTCATGGTTCTACTGTCAAATTTCACAGTACATTTTTTTTCTGGGCAAACGCACTGCAGAAGCGATGCAAAGATAAAAATGTGTGAATTCAAAATAAATAAATAAAAAAGGGCGTTTGAGATAAAGAAGCTTACTACCAGAACTCGAATCTGTGGCATAATTGTGAGAAATGCGAGAGAACCCATCTTCAGTTTACTGGCATTACATTCATTTTTGTTTGTGCAAAGTTTTCCACATGCTAATTTATTTTAGTATGAAATATTTGCTTATCAGCACAAAGCAAAATGTGTAAACATTGGTGTCATTGTGCAACTCAATGTTGCAGATACCCTGATTAATCCCCAGAGAAGGGAAAGAAATGGATTTGGGTATTTCACAGTACAAAATGGCTTTATTATCTTTGTTTTGTTCTTGTAGAAAACTTCAGTGTTAATTCAAATTTGGTTACATCATGCAGAGCTGTTGTGAAAAGGAATTTTCAACATTAAAAACGTGGCAAATTCTTTACTGTCCCAACTTTTCTGAAATATAAGAATATATTTCAACAATATCAGAGTTGTGTATTTTGAAAAAACAGTAACTTTCATGGGGTAAAACTTCAGTTAATGTGCTATTGTATTATTTGCAAATTAATACGACTCGGAGGTTATTTACAAATCACTGTTGTCACTTTAATTTAAATTATCATTGGTCCAAACTTTGTGTCATTTGGGATTGTAGTTGATCATTTTTTGCCAACTTCTTTTTGCCTCATTGGGGGTTATAATTTACTACTCATTCAATCATTGCTTTTCTTATGCAATAGGTAATCAAAGCGCTGGACAAAGCCAGGACCCCCAATCTGAATCTTACTCCCCTGAGCAGTCCACATACAGACGTGAAGGCCTTTCATCAAGGCAACAAACTGGCCTCTCGCAAAAAGGTCCTGCCCATAATTTCAGACTTCCTTATAGACAGAGAGAGAAAAATGGCAGATTGTAGCAACTTGGAAGACCTGGAACTGGACGATGAGTGCACACAAGAACCGATTGACTCTAAGCAGTGCTGTGAGGACATGGTGATGGAAGATGACTCTGGCGTTCCCCCAACCCCCATGAACAGTCTGGTGGAAGGTTGTCCCTTAGACAATGGCCTTCCCAAAATCAATGCTGATGTGCTAGTTGAAAAAGTCAGCAGGATTGCCAGTGTGGAGGAAGATGAATTAAAATGATGGCACGTAAGTATTTTCTGAAACCCCACAGCATCTTACGAATATGGCCATTGGGAAAACTGGTTGTACTTGATCGAGTATGCATCGCATAAACAGCAATCACAGGGCAAACGTCAAGCTCACATGCAGTTCATTAGAAAAGTGCACTTTTTCAGCATCCTTCTTGGACATGGTATGTGTTTAAATAATGGATTCACACTTGCTGGTACATCGCATTAGTGTTAGTGATCTGCAGTTGGACATAATATATTTGCGTTAGACTGTGTTTGTAATAGGATTATATTTATATCATTTTTAGGGACTGTTCTCCACGTTGATAAATATTTCCTCAGGTTGTTTTATTGTTCTAAACTAATTATGGGAAAGCAAAGTTTAGAGGAAAATAAATGTAATATGCAGGATCACACAATCACTGATTGCATCACACTGATTTCTCTGTGTGTTCTAATTTTCAGGAATCATTATTATATATATATTTTTTAATGTTGGTTCGAGAAAGACTGTTCTTTCTTGCAGAGCTGATGCTTAACTTTGCTAGGTACGCTTAAGATGCTTAATCTTCAGATCAATAGAGGTTGTAAAATGAAGTGTTGTTAATTAAGCTGAAACTCATTACTTTTGCAGTCATATTTCATTGCATGATTAGTTATAATATGCTATAATATGCCATAACTAATCATGCAGTCATAACATTCAAACCCTCCAATGGCTGGGACTTACTTGTCCGGTACATCTCACAGATTGGTGGTCAAACTGACGTCTTTGGAATTTGGAGGCCAAATCAACCACTTGACATGTTCCTCAAGCTATTCCTGAATGTTTTTTGCAGTGTGGAAGGGCACATCATCCTGCTAAGAGACCAGTGTCATTAGTGAATACCAAAGAAGGGGTATTCTTGATCTGTAACACTGACTGCGTTTACATGTTCTTAATAATCCATGTAGTAGTCATGTACACTGCATACTCTGATCTAGAAATCAGATTAAGAAATCCACTAAGCAGAGCTAGATTTTAGCTCAGTAATCTGATTTCTTAGCGCATGCATTCCCATACTCTGATTTCAATCAGCTGTCATGGAAGCAGCTAGTGCAAGAAAACATGGTTGCCAGGTCCTCTTATTCTAAACAAACTTTATTCTTTACAGGATCTGGTAACCCTGGAATTAAATGCAGTCTCCTGCGAAACGGCTGCCAAACACTTTTGGGGAAACTCTGAAATGCTGAATATATTCTCGAGAAAATTAAGAATTTTATTA
Source organism: Ancistrus triradiatus (assembly GCA_025084515.1). NCBI lineage: Eukaryota > Metazoa > Chordata > Actinopteri > Siluriformes > Loricariidae > Ancistrus > Ancistrus triradiatus. Next base: position 58,072 of record JAJAGP010002826.1, read on the forward strand.
TTTAAGTACAAATGTTTGCAGTTTACGTCACATCCTTCTGTGAGATTATTGGCTGGTCCAAATTAGAAAATTATTTTTATTATTGAGTCATGTAAACCCAGGGCTTTCCCATTATCTGATTACTCAAGTGCATGTAAATTCAATGAATGGATTACTGACGAAATCTCATTGTCTGCAGTTATCGGGTTATTAAGTGCATGTAAACACACTCACTGTTTATGTGGATGGTATGAGCCAAAGTACCATCAACACAAATGTCGGGACCTAAGGATTCTCAGCAGAACATTTCCCCGAGCATCACACTGTCGATGTTCTTCACCTCAGCTGCTCAATGGTTTTTAAAGCTGATCGGTGTACGTTGCTAAGACAGGTGTGATTTTAATAGTTTCAGCCTCACTCACACACAAACTAAGGGTTTGAACACATGCTTAAAACAGATTACAGATTGCTTGTAGTTTCATTTTAACATAGATATTTTATGACCAGCGTAGGTTTTGCGTAGATCAATCAGCGTAGACTGATTTCTGAGTCCAGGTCACAATTCTTCTAGGCAAACAATACATCACACTGCATGGCTTTTCAGCTTATACAACTGATCACTGTAGGATGAACTAAAACCATTAAGTAATTTATTATAACCATCTTCCAGCCTCTCATTTATTTGGATACACACATACAGTGCATACACAGTCTCTCGGTCACAGTACAAACCCAGTATGGTATTAGGAAAACTTTGAAAGTTGTGTTTTCCACTAAGAAACTATGCATTAAAAGTTTCAGATTAGGTTTTTTCATTTTTATTATTATTGTTTTTTAAGGTCCCTACATGTTAGTTGTCAGTTTTGGAAAGTTCATCTGTACTGTTTTGATATCACCTGAGATGCAGGATGTAGGCTTATTTGGTGTAAATGGTTGGTTTAGATCTGCTTGCATGCAAACCTAAATCAAGCATTGCAACATCGTCAGTGTTATATGTTGTACATCTAAACACCAAAGAGTATTAATGCTAGCTGTTGGTCTTTTCTGGTGTAACAAACACAGTTGCAGATAGGCATGTGCAAATGTCAGACATAAATTTATCATCTTTGTTTTTTTCCTTTTAAATAATCAGTGTTAATTCACATTTGCTCATAAAACAAATGGATCATTTATATAAGCAAAGGTATTAATTAGATTTTTCAAAATCAATTTAAAGTGATGAGTATTAATAACCTGGTTAAATTATGTTTGTGATGTAATTAGATATAATTTCTGCTGTTGATTAATTGGAGAAAGTATTTGAAAGAACTTTGCTAAGTCACTCATTGTACTGGCAGCTAGCTTAAACACTGGGATTTTTAAAATTTAGACAAGCTCCTGCCTAAAGCTATGGTCAAGACTTAATATTGTGAAAACGTTCAGTAATGTCATACAGTTTTAATCCAGTTTTAAAGAAATTTGTGAACACAAGCCATTGGTAATAGTGGTGTTTTTCGTATGCTGTATGTAAAGCGATAACAGAAATTGGATGTAAATGTGAAAACTGTGAATAATTCTTGGCTTCTTATAAAAGATTTATGAATGACGATGAGCTACTACATACACCAATTGACTATTTAGATATTTTACTCTAAGTATGCCAGATCTTTGTATTAACATATATAAAATAGAAGTACACAAATTTTAATTGTGTTTTTGTGAAATGTGATCCAAGTAACATTTAAGGACAATCAAGAGCATTGTGTTCATGATCCATGTGAATCTTGAGGCTTTTTTAATGTAATATTCTCCTGCAAATTTGTAATGTGACATAATTGTGACATATAAAATAAAACCGTGATTGTTGGGTGTTTCCAAAAACAGCTTTGCATTGGCCTCTGAAAAAACAGGGAAAAATATTATTGTACAAGAGGTAATTGACAATTGGGTAAAACAAAACAAATATACAAATAAACAATTTTTTTTAGTATACTTGCGTATCATTGTGTATAGCACAGTATATGTGTAGGGCTTTAGTCAAGACCACCTTTATCGAGTCCAAGACCCAAACAGCTGAGACTGTGTTAAGACCAAGTCCAGATCCAAGCCCTGAACTAATCCCGGTCTGAACTAAAAGGTAACTTGGTCCTTGTCAAAATCTTTGAAGGAAATGTATCTTCATGTATTATTATAATGGTGGTTTAAAATTATTTTAGAGGCTGCTATACAGATTAAGACCAGTGTAAAACTATATATACTCATTGACAAAAAACCCACACGTTTTCATTTTTAGTTATGTTGCTAAAATTAAAAAAAATCAAGTTTTACCCCATCATTCTGCACTTAGTACCCCAAAATTGATGAAGTGAAAACAGAATTTTAGAAACTTTTGGACATTTATTAAAAAGCAAAAACGAAACTTTTGCATGGACATAAGTAATCAGACGCTTTGACGCTTGTAATTTAGCTCTGGGGAGCTCCGGTCATTGAGATGTTTCTACACCTTGATTGAAATCCACCAGTTGATTGGACATGATTTGGAAAGACCCACAGCTGTCTATATAAGATCTCACAGCTAACAGTGCATATCCAGGGCAAAAGCCAACGCATGAGGAGGAAACAACTGCCTATAGAGTTCAGAGACAGGAGGCACAGATCTGGAGAAGGCTACAAAAATTCTGCTGCACTTAAAGTTCCCAAGAGCACAGTGGCCTCCATAATTCTTAAATGGAAGAAGTTTGAAACAACCAGGGCTCTTCCTAGAGCTGGCCAGCCCTCCAAACTAAGGGGAGAAAGGCCTTTGTAAGAGAGTGTCTTGATGCATGCTCAATAATCCAGGTAAGAAAATCCCAGAAGTTGAATCTGTTCATCTGGACATAAGGTTTTGTGGGAGAAATGTTTTGTCACTCATCTAAGGTGAGAGATGTACAGAGGTGTAAAAGAAGCCATTTTTGTAAAAAGAGAACGTCCATCCCTGAACTAAGGAGGGGGTTACCATCGCAGCCCTTCCCCAATCCTGTGTGAATGGCACACGTGGCCATTGTCATTAATGGTTATGGTAATCTGCATATTGAACTGATCACTGGTCCCATTGTTATGTAAAGCTATTGCAATCAGTCATTATGCAAAGGTAGTGTATTTAAGATTGGGGACATTTTCCAACTAGCTGAGACTGAAGAAGTGACTTAGATGAGTGACGAAACGTTTCTCCCACAAACCTTATGTCCAGATAAACAGATTCAACTTCTGGGACTTTGTAAGAGAGGTGACCAAGAACCCAATGGTCACTCTGGCTGAGTTCCAAAGGTCCTGTGTGCATAGTGGAAACTTCTAGAAGGTCAGCCATCACTGCAGCACTCCACCAATCGGGGCTTTATGCAGAGTGGTCAGACAGAAGCCTCTCCTCAGTAAAGATTCATGAAAGCATGTCTGGAGTTTGCCAAAAAAAAAATTAATTAAAACTTGATAGCAAACCCAGCCCTAGGTGTCAATTTTCCACCTCAGCCATGATAAAGCAGGTACAAAAGTGAAAGAACAAACAAATACAAACATTTAGTCAAAAATGAAATTATTTATTTATGGAAAATGTTTGTGATTTTAGACAGTTAAACGTTTTCTTAATCATCATGCTTAAATAACAACCAAAAAAAAAGCATCCAAACAAATTTTTTGTCCGGTTTAGAGTTTTTAGGGGACTTGAGAATCTTTACAATTTTTATATAGGATACACGAACAAGCAAAACTTAGGTTTAGAAGCCTCATCCAAGAAGGTGTGGTGTGGTTGTAGGTTTTAATTTCAACTCAACTGGCTGACACAATTAATGATATGTTCAAAGACTACGACTAATTAATGAAACTAAAAGGTGTGCTCAGGTGCATCTGTGGCTTGGATAAAATGCAAACCAGCAGCCACATCTACTTGAAACAGTGTGAACATTGTACTATATTCACACCTCCCCCAGAGTCTGGCCCAGTGCTAAATTTGCGCAGGATACCTCTCATATTTGGAGCGCAAGTGTTCCGGCACTTTTGTGGATCCAAGACCTGTGTTTTTATTTATAAAATAAAATAAAATAAAAATAATCAATATTAATACATGAATTCCAATTAAATGATACTCATGTTTGTGTAACCTCCTTTCCAAAAACCCAAAGAGCTCATTTTCTTTGATGGTAACTGCAGTCTTAGTGTATTCATCAGCTGCAATGACAAGGTAAGTCAATCTTTTTTCATTGATATCAATATTCCATTTTAAAGTCTACTGTATTAGGTGGAGCACTTTATATCTACAGCATTTAGCAGACGCCCTTATCCAGAGCGACTTACAATTGATACAATCTTACAATCCAAGCAAGGGTTAAGGGTCTTGCTCAAGGACCCAACAGTGGCAGCTTGGCAGAGGTGGGATTTGAACCCTGGACCTTCTGGTCCATAGTCCAGTACCTTACCCGTTAGGCTACCACTTAAAGCACTGTTGTGTCAGTGATACATTCTGGGACATTATCACTCTCTGCTCACTTTTAGCTCATTGTTCCCTTTTACCTCATGTTTTACAAAGTAAGCACTGGTCTGGACCATTGTGGGTTTTATTTTGTTTGTTTTGTGTTTTTGCATTGGCTTGTGTTTAGTGTGCAACTCGTTTTACTTCTTAAAAAAAAATTCTCATCTCCATTTTCTAGGTTTGTTCCATTTTATCTCATCAGATTTTGTGGTGCAATTTTCTGTATAAAATCTTTTGTGCATTGAGTCTTTTCTCCACCGTGTGCAGCTGAAAGTGTGCAGCAAGTGATGGTTTGGAGAGAAAACATTTCCCACATATGGGACAACTGAACTTGCCTTTAGAATTTTGTTGTACTTTCCGTCTGTGTATGCACTTGTGTCTTCTGAAAGCGCTTGGATCAGCGAATGACTTTGGGCAATGAGTACAGATGTATGGTTTTGCTCCAGTATGAATATTATAGTGGATATCCAAGTTGAATTTCTTGGCAAACTGCTTACCACAGTGGGTGCACGTGAAAGGTCTCTCTCCAGTGTGCAATCTGAAGTGAGACGTAAGTGAATTTTTTGTTGCTAGGTTTTTCCCGCAAATATTACAAATAAATGTACACTCTTTCTCAGACGCTAAACACGCCGCAGCTGTTTCTGAAAAATCGAACTGTTTAGCATGATGGGATGTCGCTGATAAGTTTAAATCTCTACCCATATTTAAGGACATTCTGCAGTCAGGGTTTGTGAAACCTGAATGATTCTCTCTCTGCAGATTTGTGGCTGTATGCTGTAGACCAGGTGGCAGTAAGAAGACGTCAAACTGCGTCTCCTGTTCTCTTCTGAGTTGCGGCCCCTCTGTCTCACAGTCTGCATCTCGCACTGCATGACATCCACTCTCGTTTTTACACTCTCCCCTAACTGATGTACTGCACAGTGAGTCTTCAATAGCAGGCCGAGGCTTCTCTGCTTTATTCTTCAGTTCAGTGCTCGGGTCATAATGTAAGCTTTCTATTTCTGTAGACAAAACAGCATAGTAAACAAAGTCAACACAATTTGCTGGGGAATGATAAAACTATTCAGATTTTTGACCAACTCTGACAATGTCTTGTTACTGAAAAGATGGATGGCAAGGTTACTTACCCAGCAGCCGTTCCATTCCTCTTTCCCTACCAGATACACCCATCACTCCTGCTTTTCCACTTACAGGTATACGGTTCCAGCTCTGCAACAACAAAATGTTAAATTAAAAAATGCTAAATTAAATCCCAGTCATTTTGCATTATTTTATCTCTCCGTTGTCATGTATTCAATGTGAGAACCTGGGCTAACAGCATCTAATGCACTATCTCTTGCTGTTTGTTATTCTATGAATTAAGTGGGCAAATTGTGCACATGTATATTCTTTGGATGTAATATTTACCTGCTATTTTATTTTACTTTTCACATATTTGCACTCTTCAGTGTTCCCCCTTTTTACATTTATATGAGTAATGTGTAGTAGCAATGACAATTGGATTACTATATAATACTAGTGTATTATTTGTTATTAACCTTTCACTGAAATGCCTAAACTCGCTTACCAAGTGTTGTCTTTTGGATGGTGCAGATCCAGTCCTTGAACGGTTAGAGACTGCAAAACAGAACTTAATTAATAAATAACTGTTTTCCCCCCCCATGTTTACATTTGAAAAAAATCAAACACTACTTTAAAAATGGAGTCGACTGGTTTCATTCTATTTCTGCATGTGTTGTGAAACGGTTGTTGGATTACAAATAGATTTCTTTCAATGGCAGAAATGCAGATGACTCACTGAAAAGCTGTCAGTCGCTCTGACGTGTCGTGTATGACTGTAATCATTTTCAATGTTGTGACACTATATTCAACCACACTATATTCAAGCACTCTGTTAAGGTCAAAGTCAGTGAGAAATTTATACCTCAGCTGTGGTCAGTTTACACCATTCTGATAAATACTGCATTAACATGACTAAAGTGGAAATCATCATATACATTCAATGCTTTTTCAATGAATTTGCTTCTGGTTAAGTACCACATACGACCAAAAACATATGTTGATATATATATATATATATGTGTGTTAGGTTTTAGTCTACAACTGAACTAACTAGGTTAGGTTAAGCTGTGTTTGGACTTTTATATATTGCTGTAGTAGAACCATTTCCACTACACACTTATATACTGCTTCCTTAGCTCAATAGATCTACATTAGCTTAAATTTCATCTCACCTGTTTTCAAATATAATAAATACGTTCACTCACCAATCACTTAGAGGTACACTTCCTTGTTTCTACACTCATTGTCCATTTTATCACTTCCACTTACCATATAGATGCACTTTGTGGTTCTGCAATTACAGACTGTAGTCCATCTGTTTCTCTACATACTTTGTCCCCTTTACCCTGTTCTCTAACGGTCAGCACTCCCACAGCACCACCATAGGTCAGGTACTATTTGGGTGGAGGAGTTTTTAAACACCTCAGTGTCACTGCTAGACTGAAAATAGTCCACCTACCAAAAATGTCAGCATCCTGTAGGCAACATCCTGTGAGCACTGGTGAAGGATTAGAGGATGACTAACACACTAACTGTGCAACAATAGATGAGGTATCGTCTCCGGCTTTACATAGAGTACATGGTGAGAGAACACAATGTTTACAAGCTCTGGCATCACTGCTGTGTCTGATCCACTCATAACAGCACAACACAAACTAGTACACCTCCATCAGTGTCACTGAAGTGCTGAGAATGATCCATCAGCCAAATAATACCTAATCTGTGGGGGTCCTGACCATTAGAGAACAGACTAAAGTGGATTAAGAAGTCTGAAGAGAAACAGATGGACTACAGTCTATAATAGTAGAACTACAAAGTGCATCTATATGGTAAGTGGAACTGATAAAATGGGCAATGAGTGTAGAAAAAAGGTGTACCTAAGAAGTTCTCAGTGAGTGTAGATCAGGCATAAGGACCACCTGCCCAATATTCTGAAGGTCCCCCTCATGCTTCCAAGGCTATGATCTGTGTATCCATGAGGTATGGACTCCACAAGACCTCTGAAGCTGTGTTATTTGGGATCAAGACACTAGCAGCAGATCATGCAAACTGCAAGTTGGGGCCTGCTTGGATCTGACTGGTTTTTCCAGCATACCGCACAGATTCTTGATCAGCTTGAGATCTGGGGAATTGGGAGGCCAACACCCTGAACCAATTGACAACATTAAACATTGTAACACTGTGTACTCATTGCAAAAAAACAATAACAAATCAACAACCTGAACTCATCACTGACCTCATTCCTTAAACCATTCTTAGACAATTTCTGCAGTTTGGCAGGCTGCATTTTCCTGCTGAAAGGATGTCATTAGGGAATAATTTTGCCATGAAAGGGTGTACTTGGTCTGCAACAATGTTTAGGTAGATGAGCCACAAAAATGCCAAAAGCAAGGCTTCCAGTAGGACAGGGGTGTCCAAAGTCTGGGCCTTGGGCCAAATGCGGCCTGCAGACAGATTTGAATTGGATGCATTACTAGTGGCCCGCCAGCACGTTGCAATTTTTCCTTTAAATCAACAGTGGCAGCAGTACATAAATGACTTAAGAGCCGCTTGAGGTCCAGATGAACTGATCGGCACTTGCATGAAATCTTGCATGTCATAGCTATACAGCCCTCAAACCAGACCTAACGTGTTTAATGCAGTCAAAGGTGCAAAACTACCACTTACATTAGTTTCTGGTGGTCTGTCTCTTCTGCTAAGTTGTAACGTCTGGTTTGAACGTTAACACAAGGACTATCTGTACAATATTTTTGTATTGAGTTGGTTATGTGAAATATTAGACTTGATTTGTTGCTGTGTTTCATACGTCTGGTAATGCATAGCAACTGAGTAATAAAAGACAATCTCCATTAGAAAGAAACCACTCTTAGGTATTATGACATGGTCCAAACTGGCCCCCTTTGAAAAATATTTGGACACCCCTGCAGTAGAACAGCACACTCATGTTATTCAGTTCACCTGCCAGTGCTTTTAATGTTATGGTTGACCGGTACACATGCATTTATACACATGTTATATTCAATTTGAATTTAGATTAGATGGATGCACGTGTCAGGTGACATGAATAGTTCTGTTTTAAATGGCTTGTTTGTTGGAGGCTTCAAAATATGTTATTGGTACAACAGATACTCTGACTACTAATGACTATTACTACTACTACTGACTACTTATCTTTTGAATCTAAAATGATCTCATTTTGTAATACTTAATTTACTAGCACAATAACACAATCTGACGTTCCCTGTACTCATCATCACTTAATTAAATTAAAAGGTATATTTCCATAAGGTTGTTACATACACCAACTTGCTAAGGTCACTTTACTTTAGAACACAGGACTTTCTCATTACCCCTAAAACAATGTGCCTTGTTAATAATGTTTTGACTGTAAATATGAAAACATTAACCAACATCCAAGCAAACTTAAAAGATCACCAGAAGATACCAAAGGCTAAAGTAGTACTGTAGCACTAATGTAACTGCATTATATAACTGATGTAAATTATTCGTAACAGAAAATCAAACAATAATTCAGTATTATGTGTCTGTGTTTATTAAGGAAAAATCACCGCACAGTCAAAGTTGGCATTATGATATAAATATTTTATCATTTGCTTATAAGTGGACAGCGCTATGCTTCTTCAAGTGCTTCTTAAGATTGCTGTTGCGGGAGAAGGCGAGGTGACAAAATGGGCACTTTTTTGGCACAGCGTGTGCCTTTTCTCTATGTGTATACAGTGTTTGTTTGGTAGGAAACTCTTGCCCACAGTCCTTGCACTTTTCCAAGTCTCCTTTGTGGTGACTTATGTGTTTAAGCAGACCACTTTTACTTCCAAAAGTCTTCCTGCACACATCACAAGCATGCTTAGTGCCAGTGTGCATGTTGAGATGTCTTGAAAAGACAACACTGTTATAGAACACCTTGTGACAAATATGGCATTTAAATTTTTGATTATGCCACTCCAAATGGCTTTTGAGGCAATCCACGTCTTTAACACAAATGTGACAAAATGTAGTCTTCTTTCTCTGTTCTGAAAAAAGCAATATGAATTATTTCTCTGCATAATGTGATTGTAGAAATGAATATGGTATTTGAATAGAAGGTTCACTTATTTACCTTCAGAAGCAGAAGACCACAGTTGGACATTGGTGGCTAAATCTAGAATAACAAAATCAATGAGTCATTAATACCATATTTTTCAAGAATATCACAATTTGGGTTCATATTTGCTGTACTATATACAATATCAAACCACCAAGCATGTATAAATGTATAGTGACTACAGAATATCATCATACCCTGTCAAGACCCATACTTTTTGTTACATCCAGCTGTATTTACATGTTAGCCCTCAACAGCAATTTGGAAAACCTCAATTTAAATTAGTAAAACATTTATTTAGTAAAAAATGAGTAAAACACATTTCAGAATGATTCATTTAAGCATGTACAGTGCTGTTACCTTCCGTAGGAGTTTCCACAAACACAGTGCATCCAGCATCGACATCTGTAAATGAATGAAAATGAAATATATTTTTTTAATTTAATAAACCTGATTTACTCATTTTCAGTTCTGGTAATTGGTAGTTTTATTACATTACCCACAATCTCAAATAAATACCACCTTTCAGAGACATCACTGAAACCACGTAAACAGCAATAAAAAAAAAACTTTGCCCTTGCAGGCTTGGTTCTACAAGTAAATCTCCCTTTTATTTTCTCCATGGAATACATTTCTTAAATTATTAATATTCACTTTGAAAATGAGCAAGATCCACTTAAAACAACATTTGAGTCAATTCTAGAATCCATGGGTATCTCTCAGCATAAGATGGGACCAGCATATACCTTAGTTCTAATTATGACATTTGGTATCAATATATACTCATTGACAAACAAAAATAATGCACTCAGATAGAAATGTAGGATTACTGCAAAACTCTGCATGCAGTTATGTCTCAGGCAGAAATGTAAATGATTACAGGTGTGGTATTACCATTATTAAAATGGGTATTGCCACAAAACGGTGTAAAAGTGCTCCCATAGCTGCCCTATAAAACAGCTCTCAGAGTCTACTTTTGGGTAATTTACCTTAAGACTGCTAGACGTGCCTCTGTGACACACTCAAAGACATTTTGCCCAGCTGACAGACTTTTAGAGGGGGCGCATCATTTTACTGAGAAAGGCAGGATGGACATTTCAACGGATTACACTTCATCTAGGCCGTTCTGACCTAGCGGTTAGGAGGTTTTGGGAGAAGTGGTTACATGAGGGGACACACACAGTTAACAGGCTCCAGACGGCCCAGACAAACCACCAGTAGAGAGGATCTTTGGATACATGACAAGCACGAGCAGCTCCCACAGTTTTGTTGTCCACCATCTAGACACAGGTGACACCTTCACTACACATCCCTGTCTCTGCCCCGTCCATTTCCTGGCACTTAACAGAAGGAAATTTGTTTTCACGGCACCCCTTATATTGACCAGCCAGCCACCGTCACCTTTGTATACAGTGGTGTCGTGAACGTAAAACCTGGACTTCTACGGATGGAACTGTATCGTCTTTAGTGACAAATCCAGGTTCTGTTTGGCATCCAATAATGGTCGGGCTCAAATATGGAGGCTGTGGAGTGACACACTGCCCCAACTGCTGGTGTGATGATCTGGGGAGTCATCACATCCAACAGTCAGTCACCAACAGCTTAATGATATATGCAGGATATCCTGCATCCATGTGTTTTCTCTCATGGCAGGACTTCCAACTGGCATTTTTCAACAGAATAATGCTCACCCAAACACAGCAAGGGATTCCCAGAAATGTCTCCGCCAGATTGCAACACTTCGTTGGCCTGCCTGGTCACCAGATTTATCGCCAATCAAGCCTACAAGCCCAGCTGCAACATATGTGGACAAATGTGCCACTGGATAGCATACAAACCTATGTGCCTCCATGCCCAATCGTGTCTCATGTTGTATCCAGGCTAGACATGGCCCAACAAGGTAACTAGTGCATCCTTTATATTGTACAATTTTCCCAATAAACTTATCATTTCACTCTAATTTTGTAATCACTTTCATATATCATCACAATCATACAATCACATATAAAGTTTTGTTTGATTCCAACAACTCCGTCTTAGTAGTTATGACAATAAATGGAAATGTAGAAAAGTTGTTTCTTAGCAAAATGATTCTGTCTCTGATCAGTATCACTTAGCTTATGAACTACCTGTAACTAATATTATCTGCCTTCTGCGTTGTGATCACACCAAGTGCATTATTACGTTCTGCTACTTCTGCTGCGTTTAGTAACCTAACAGACTTAACGTTTGAAACACCTATAGCCCAATCAGCTTGACCATGCAGCATATCAATTAGAATATTTGTTTCACTCAACTCTAGATAAAGTTACTCCTACCAGGGTAAAACACATTAGGTGAAAAAGGATAGCACTGTGATGCAATTACCATACACATATCTTAAAATGAACAGCTCAGATTTTAGAACGCAAGTTGCAACATAGTAACTTGGATTTATTTCAGACTGCCTGGAGGAATAGCATGGCAGAATATAAACAAGCCCAAAATAAAGCTAAAGCTGTGTATTGTTTCTCATTCATATAGAAAAATAAAAATAATCCTTATTATTTCTTAAACTTTTCTTTTAAATACAATTTCCAAACTAACTAGAAACATTCAAGACATTGACCCTGCAGTTCCACCTAATTGCACCAGTAATGATTTAATGAATTTCTTAAATAATAAAAATATATTCTGTTTAAATATTGATGCTCATATATTCAACATAAAACTCTATTTACAGTGGGGCAAAAGTTCAAGTTGCAAGTTCTCCTACTTAGAAAGATGAGTGAGGTCTGTAATTTTCATCATAGGTACACTTCAACTATGAGAGTCAAAATGAGAAAAAAATCCAGGAAATCACATTGTAGGATTTTTAAAGAATTGAAATTTTAAATCATGGTGGAAAATAAGTATTTGGTCACCCACAAACGAGTAAGATTTCTGGCTCTCACAGACCTGCAACTTCTTCTTTAAGAAGCTCTTCTGTCCTCCACTCGTTACCTGTATTAATGGCACCTGTTTAACCTTGTTATCTGTATAAAAGACACCTGTCCACAGCCTCAAACAGTCAGACTCCAAACTCAACCATGACCAAGCTGTTGAAGGACACCAGGAAGAAAATTGTAGACCTGCACCAGGCTGGGAAGAGTGAATCTACAATAAGCAAGCAGGTTGGTAAATGTAAATGTAAATGTTGGTGTGAATAAATCAACTGTGGTAGCAACTGTAAGAAAATGGATGACATACAAGACCATTGATAATCTCACTCGTCCTGTGGTGTCAAAATGATCATGAGAATGGTGAGCAAAAATCCCAGAACTACATGGAGGGACCTGATGAATAACCTGCAGAGAGCTGGGACCAAAGTAACTAGGGCTACCATCAGTAACACACTACGCCGAGAGGGACTCGGATCCTGCAGTGCCAGGCGTGTCCCCCTGCTTAAGCCAGTACATGTCCAGGCCCATCTTAAGTTTGCCAGAGAGCATATGGATGATCCAGAAGAAGATTGGGAGAATATCATGTGGTCAGATGAAACCAAAATAGAACTTTTTGGTCAAAATTCAACTGGAGGACAAAGAATGCGGAGTTGCATCCCAAGAACACCATACCTACTGTGAAGCATCATGCTTTGGGGCTGTTTTTCTGCAAAGGGGACAGGAAGACTGAGCCGTGTTAAGGGAAGAATGAACGGGGCCATGTATCGTGAGATTTTCTGCAAAAACCTCCTTCCATCAGTGAGAGCATTGAAGATGGAACGTGGCTGGGTCTTCCAGCATGACAATGATCCCAAACACACCACTCGAACAACAAAGGAGTGGCTCCATAAATAGCATTTCATGGTCCTGGTGTGGCCTAGCTAGTCTCCAGACCTCAACCCCATAGAAAATTTGTGGAGGGAGTTGAAAGTCCGTGTTGCCCAGTGACAGCCCCAAAACATCACTGCTCTAGAGGAGATCTGCATTTAGGAACGGGCCAAAATACCACCTACAGTGTGTGCAAACCTGTTGAAGGCTTACAGGAAACGTTTCACCTCTGTCATTGCCAACAAAGGTTATGGTACAAAGTATTGAGTTGAACTTCTGTTATTGACCAAATACTTATTTTCCACCATGATTTACAATTAAATTCTTAAAAAATCCTACAATGTGATTTCCTGGATTTTTTTTCTCATTTTGCCTCTCATAGTTGAAGTGTACCTATGATGAAAATTACAGACATCTCTCATCTTTCTAAGTAGGAGAACGTGCACAATCAGTGGCTGACTAAATACTTTTTGCCCCACTGTATACCCCAATTATTAATACCGAACTGTCTTCCCTCATACACTAATCTAAGTATCAAGTATTATTTGAAATTCATCCCTTAGCTTTGGCTATGTGCCCCAATCCTAATGTTTATTAAACCTCTGATTAAAAAAATCTAATCTTGACATTAGTGTGCTCTCTAATTGTAGACCAAATTCAAATTTACCTTTCCTCGCCAAGATTTTAGAAAAAGCAGTTTATCAACAGCTGTATAGTTACCTACATTTCATCTAGGATTTAGGCTCCATAATAGTACTGAAATAGCATTTATTAGGGTACTTATTTATTTATTAACATCCTCAGTCAAGAATGCATTTATTTTCCTATTAGATGTTTATATCTATGACCATTACCAGTTTGTTTATGTAAATAATATATGCTCCAAGATCATAAAAGTAAAGTGCAGTGTTGCACAGGGGTCTGTGCTGGGCCCACGACTATTTCCCCTGTACATGATGCCACTAGGCTCAATTATTTTTAAACATGATATTAGTTTCCACTATGCAGATGATGAATATGATGCACAGTTGTATATATCAGCCAAACCAAAAGACCCTTATCAGTAAAATCATCAAAATTGAGCATTTTGTAAAGGTAATAAAATATGTAATTAATTGGATGTAATTAAATTTTCTTTTATTTAACTAACTCAGATAAAGCTGAGGTATTACTAGTTGGAGCCAAGGGTGCAAGATACAGGTTGTCTACATCTATCCTAAACCTCAATGGCTTTGATGCAGACATTACAACATTACCAAAACTGCCTTCTTTCAACTACATAATAGTGTTACACTTAGAAAGACGCACTCTCTTATAGATGCTGAGAAACTAGTTCATGCATTTACAACCTCAATGTTGGATTGCTGTAATGCGCTACTGCACAGCTCTGGTTCAGTGGGTTGGAATCTGTGGTCATCTTTGGCCTGCCTGCTCTGTCATGCATTTGGCCAAGCAGCCAGGAGCATTTGACGGGGCTGTCCAATTGGCCTGGGCTTCAGTGCTCTTTGGTTTCGCGTTGTGCAACCATTCTTCAGACCAGCAGCATCATCAGATCTACTTTACTGGGGTACATGCCTCAGTAAAATGTTGCTGTGACCCACTAAAACCACGGTTGTAAAAAGTCAATGTATGGAGCAATGAGTAATGAATGGAGCAAGGGAAGAAATGAACATCGCAAACATTTAAAAGAACATCAGCCACACTGCAGGCAAGGTAATCATAGCTCAGCTATATGTTTTGGCCACTTGACCGTACAACCTACCAAAAGTACATATTAGACTATTAAAGCAAACGCATCAGTTATGTTAGTATACAAATTAATAAAAAACTATTTAGTGTTAATTTGTTCTTCATTTCTCATCTACAGCAGAGTAATGATCACTTCTGTGTTAAATCACTTAATCAATGTAGTGTTTAACAGGCTTATATTTTATGCACAGTTGTGTCCCTACGACTGAGTCTCATGCTACAATTGCACAAACGTGCTCTGCTAACAGACTCTGTGCTCATAACATCGCTAACTATACATTCACACAAAGTGGCACAGCAGTGACACTGACTGTCTGCTAGCTATGGTAGCTGGGTATATGCAGATCCTGACAGGTCCTACCATGCTACAAAGACTGCTGGACATACAGGTGGACTGCCTTAGCAGAAGCAAGCATATAGTCCATCTACTACAGGTCAGAAGCCAGCTAAACTGGAGAGGTAAGGGCCTACCTGCCTAGCCAGTGAGGTGGCTATACTTGAATGTCTAAAACAACAAATGGAAAAAAGGCTGTGACCAGCGGTGCTTAAACAGCACCTGATAGTCTGGTCAGTCAGGGTGACATTTTATTTTATTTATTAGATTTTCTTCCAATGCTCCCTCTGTTTAATGTATATTTAGCTTCCGTGTATTTAAACTATTACTATAAACTTAGTTAACGTAGTTTAATTCTTACTTATAACATCTCGGCTGCCCAAGGAGTTTGGGTCACTTTTTGAGTCTTGGTCCTCCCAAGGTTTCTTCCTTATAACATTTAGGAACTTTTTCCTTTCCACTGTCACCCAAGGTTTGCTTTAGGGCACTGAGCCTAGATATTTGTACAGCTGCTTTGAGAAAATGCGCAGTTGTAATAAGTGCTATATAAATACATTTGACTTGACTTAAATAAAGACTTTAACTGTTTAACCAAAGCATCCAGTTTTACCCCCAATTATATTGGTCAGGATTGCAGGGCAGGAGGTGGAGAATAAGCCAGCAGTCGCTGGGCAGAGGTATACCCTGGACAACCCCTCCCAGGGTTTGAACCCACACCCTCATCAACTTTAATTTACAGCAGCTTACAACTGAGCCACCAGCCACCAAGTAAAGGTAAGTAAATCAATTAGAATTTGAAATCCAGCTTTTTTTTACTGATTATATATTATGTTTTATACTTACACAACAACACTGCAATTGAGCCGCTGGTCTCAATCTCTGGGAAATGTTTGATGTATTTCAAAGACCAATTTGCTCAGTTATGATCAGCTACAGTTAAAGTTAAATCCAATATTCTATGGTGTGGTATATGCTAGGTCATCACGTTAATCCAGACACTCTTATTAGAGTAACAGTAAATGTGAGCTTGCGAATCTGCTACATGCCAACCTAAATTTCTCAACGTTGCTGTTTGTTTTTTATTTTTTATTTAATATTTGATTTCTTATTTTTACTTTATCTTTATTTACATTGTGTACAAAGTTATATAAACAAAATTTCCCTTCTTGGCTCTGTATTATTATATTGCAAAAGGTAATCCACAATCCCAAAACAAAAAAAGATGGGACTGCATGAACATGCTGATATATAAAAAAAAATGCAGTGTTTGTTACATTTACTTTATTTCACTTCAGAAAGTATGAATCCAAGATATCACTCCTGCAACATATTCCAAAAAAGTTAAGATGGTACCCATACGTTCTTCTTCCTTAACCATGACTTTGTAATGTGTGCAACATTAGGTTTTGCACTGACTTGTTGAAAAATGCATGGATATGCCTGGGAAAGATGACGTCTTGAAGGCAGATTATGTTGCTCTAAAATCTCAGTGTACTTTTCTGCATTAATGCTGCCATCACAGAAGTGTAAATGACTTTTGCCAAAGGCACTGACACAACCCCATACCATGACAGACCCTGGCTTTTGGACTTTTTGCTGATAAATGTCTTTTCATTTTTGGTCCGGAGCACACAGCATCCATTTCTTCCAAAACAGATCCGGTCTGACCACAACACACGTTTCCACTGTGTGATGGTCCATCATTAGTGGATATTTGTTTTGTACCAAATCATGATTACAATCACCTGTTTGAAATCACATCATTATTTAATGGGTTTTTTTTTAACCTCATTTCTAGTCCTAAACAGACCTGTGCCAACTTTTTTTGGAATGTTGTAAGCAGGAATGGATGCTCATTAACAGAGGAAATTAAGTTGACCAGACAAGCCATAAAACATTTCAGATTCATACTGTCTGCAATAAAATAAATGTCAAAGTAAATGTGAGACACACTGCGTTTTTGTTTTGTTCTGTTTTGCATTTTCCATATCGTCCCAGCTCTTTCTGATTAGAGGTCGTAGTTCCGTTGATGCTTCGTCTATTTGAATGTTGCACTTTCAGAGGTAGATGAAAGACATTTCGGAGTCGGTCATAATCAGGTGAAAAGTAGCTCAAAGTGGTGGTTTACTGACCGTCTGTATCTCTCACTTCACAGTCAGGTTCCTCAACCTTAGTGCTCTTCCTCTCCAAATCTGCTTCCGCTGCTGCTTGTTGTTGCTGGTGCTCATGTTGTTGTTGTTGTTGTTGTTGCTGTATGATGTGCAGCTTTTGTCTTAAATCTTCGTTCTCCCTTTTGCTTCTCGCTATTTCTGTTTGGACAGATTGAAACCAGCTCTCCACCAGCGCACAGATGTCTGTCACCGCGCTTTTCATTAACACATCCAGAACAGCTGTAAGCTGAACCTGAAAGTGAGAGTCCATTATGCTTCTTTGACGCGCTATATTCTAGCCAAGAAATGCATTCACAGTGAACGAATCTGCACCTGCAAAACAACTAATATCTGTTCGCTTTCTAAACGCGTCCCTGTCAACAAGACGTCAGAGGAAAGCTTCGGAGCTCGTTTCCCCTTCTCCCAGCGGTCAAAATTCTGTTAGCGCCACCTGCTGGACATTTTAGAGGACTTGCTGGACAATTGTGGACAAACTGTAGTCCATCTGTTCCTCTACTTATTTTGTTAGTCCCTCTTAATCTGTTCTCTAATGGTCAGGACCACCATAGTTCAGGTACTATTTGGGTGGTGGATACTTCTCAGCACTGAAGTCACACTGTGGTGGTGTGTATTGGATTAGACAGCAGTGCTGTTGGAGTTTTTAAACACTGTGTTCACTCACTGTGCATTCTATTAGACGCATCTACCTTACTGCTTTACCTTGTAGACATAAGGTCAGAGACAGTAGCTCACTTATTGTTGCACAGTCTGTTGAAACCACACACTGGCAGATATTTCAGGACACAGCTGGCACTGACATCAATGAATACACTGACTCCATCACAAGCTACATCAGTAACTGCACTGATGAAATTGCTCCAAAAATCAATGTCAAAACATTTCCCAGTCAGAAACATTGGATCAATGATGAGGTCAGAGTTGAACTAAGAACTAAGAACTAGGACCAATGCCTACAACTCTGGTGACCTGTCAGCCTACAAAAAGGCCAGACATGACCTTCAACGGACCATCAGGCTGGCCAAAAGGAACTATAGGAACAGAGTGGACTCTAACTACCTTGGCTCCAATCTTAGGCAGATGTGGAACGGACGGCGCACCATCACCGACTACAGAGGAAGTAGGAACTGTGATAGTTGTCCTCCTCACTTACAGATGAGCTAAATACACATTATGCTCGTTTTGAGACAACCAACAACTTCTCAGCTGCAACACTTCCAGTAGATCAGGAGAACTGTGCTTTAACTGTTTCTGTGTCTGATGTGGTAAGATCCTTCAAAGCAGTTAACCCACACAAGGCACCAGGTGGCATACACAGTCAGGTACTTAGAGCATGTGCCAACCAGCTGGCTGAGGTTTTTACTGACATCTTAAACCTCTTCCTAAAATTGTCAGTGATTCCTACATACTTTAAGAGAACCACCTTCGTTCTAGTTCGGAATAAACCGGCTATCACCTGTCTGAATCACTACCGCCCTGTTGCACTGACATCAACAGCCATGAAGTTCTTCAAGCGGCTGGTAAAAGCTCACATTTGTTCCACACTGCCAGCCACCATGGACAGTATGGTGAAGGGAGCATCATGGGTGGCGTTGCTTTACTTCCATGAGGGAAAAATGACTTCGATATTGGGTCTAAAATGTTCTAAAAGAATATCAGGGTAGCAGTGTATCATGCAACACCAGGTTTCAGTAATGGTCACAGCAATCGACCTGTGTTATATGGTCACGGTGAACAAATAATATATTAATCTAAAGCGGAATGTTTTACAAAGAGGAACAGTTGTATTTTTAAATGGCCATCCACTATGTTGTTTATTTAAAAAACAAAGAACGCTCTATATTTGCTGCTTATCATTGTGCAAGACTGTTTAACAGCCACAAGAATCATTATTGCTGAATAAGTACATGTATGGGGTGGCACGGTGGCTAGCACCGTCGCCTCAAAGCAAGAAGGTTTGATCCAGGTGGAGCGGCTTGGGTCCTTTCTGCGTGGAGTCTGCATGTCCTCCCCCTGACTGTTTGGATTTTCTCTGGGTACTCCGGTTTCCTCCTACACTCCAAAGACCAGCCTGTTAAGTTAATTGGTGTTTCTAAATTTCCGTTAGTGTGTGAGTGTGTGTGCTCTAGATGATCTAGGCTTGTTCCTGCCTTGCGCCCTGTGCCGCCGGAGAAATGAATGAATGATGTACATGTAAGCTACTGTACGTTATACCAGTTACACGGAGGTTCAGACAGTTTTTTTCTGAGTTACAGATATTTCTAACACTCTCCAGTAGGTGGAAGCATCATCAGTAAAAAAAAGGATAAAAACTAAAACAAGCATCGAAGAACATCTCATCCGAGCTGAGGTTTAATCCAATATGGCTATTTAGGTCCTACATATGTGCACTATATAGGGTATCAAACAATAACTTGTATAAACTTCGTAGTGCACTATACTATAGGTCTGACACTAAGGATTTAGTCTAAAATGGCAGAATTCTGCCAGAGTTACTCATGTTAATATAGTAGTATTGTGAACTGTAGTACTGTTGTCTGTACATTTCTCCCTGGCGTATTGTTTAGAAATCGAACAGATACGAGTTGTTTTGTAGGTGCATTTCTTTGTTAGAATATAGTGTAGTAAAGAATAAGAATGATGGACTCTCATTTTGCGGTTCAGCTTACAGCTGTTCTGGATGTGTTAATGAAAAACGCGGTAACAGACATCTGTGCGCTGGTGGAGAGCTGGTTTCAATCTGTCCAAACAGAAATAACGAGAAGCAAAAAGGAGAACGAAGATTTAAGACAGAAGCTGCACATCATACAGCAACAACAAGCAGCAGCGGAAGCAGATTTGGAGAGGAAGAGCACTAAGGTTGAGGAACCTGACTGTGAAGTGAGAGATACAGACGGTCAGTAAACTAGAGCTTCATGTTACACTCTGATCTCAATTTCAGCTGACTTTTCACCTCTGTTTTGAAAGAGAGCTGATACTATAGAACTAGAAGAATATGTTTATGAGTCATTAATTAATAGGGTGTAACGATGCTCTGCTTATGTTTCGATTTTCTTACTATTTTTTTTTCTGAAGACAATGCAAAACAATGCACATAATAAGTTTGTAAACAACAACGAAAAAAGTCACCAGCAATAAGAATACATAACTAGAAACAGAGGTTTAAAATGGTAAATAAAATACCATATTTTAACTAACACATAGATTGGACGATAGTGCCTTTGCAGCACCAAATAAACATCCTTATAGTCACTGGTTACAGAAATATTGTTGCAAAAAAAATATTCTACCAAGTTACTAATCATACTGTTTCCAAACGGGGCTGTGAATGATGAGTCAGTCAAGTTTAATACACAATTGAAAGGTAGCTGTATGGACGTGGCCAAAAAAACGAAAAAGGAGAGAAAAACCTTTGCAGACTTAGAGAGAGAGAGAGAGAGAACAACATGAGTGAGGATGTAAAGGTACTTTAAGCAGTGGGGCAGGAAATTGCTAAGTTATGTGTGCTTGTGCAAAACATTTACAGCTGCTTCAATGCCTAATACATCTGTACTGTTGCAATACTGTAATAAACAACATACAGTTAGTTCCCCTGAAGCTCTTAGTTAATAACCTGTAGTAAATGGTCGATTTCCACATATATTTATCTACATGTTGAGTTTAAACTATTTGTATATTCTAGAACGGAACGGACAATTGACTAGTGATGCAAGTGGAGCACCAGAGATGACTTCCCCCAATTCCTCCCTTCTCAATCAGTCTGCATCAAATATCAATGCTGATTTGCATTCCTGGGTTAGGATGTTCCAAGTGCCATGGGACAGAATGCCTCCACAAATTTCAGAGGCCATGTCCACTGGTCAGAGACCTCAACCTGGGGCAAGGAGAGAGATGGTCAGGATTGTGGTGGCAGCTATGCAAGAATGCTGGCCCAACCCAAACAGGGCTGCCTGTGCCGAGGTAGCTAGAGTTATTGTGTCTGAGTATCCATTGACTTTTGCAGATATGACTGAAGAGGGTGAACAGGTAGGGAGTGGTTACCATTCCCTGCTCACTCAGCTGAAAACAAGAGTAGAAAATGTCAACCGGAGTAACGTCAGCTCCCGAATCCGTCAGCCAAAGAGAACTGAAAGGGAAAGTGACGATGACAGCAGCACTCCAAAAAAACTAAGATCTAAAGTGGACAGCTATGGATGCATAAACTGGCAGCCAACTAATCTTCCAGAAGGAGAAAATCAAATTTCATTAGAATCTAAGAGAAAGACCATGACAGATCTTTTCCAGTGTGCTGGCCCAAAGGCAGTGGAACTTACTGAAGTGGGTGACTTAATGAGCATAACTTATGTTTATCAGCGCCACATGATAAACGCCTGTCCCCCTCCTACCATCAGTGAAATTCAAGAAGAGTGGCCTTTTCTATTTACCAAAACAGGCCTCTGCAACCATTTCCAGATACTTACTGGCATAGACATTAGCAGCCGCCTTAGTGATGCTCTCATTTCCAAGGGCAGGAGGATAATAAACTTCTTCCAAAGCCAGAAAATGAAGTGGGATAGCGACATCCAGAGTCTGCTGAGAGAGACTCAGGGTGTAAGCAACAACATGGTCAGCGTATCAGCTATTCTGTTAGTGATGAAATACTTCCAGGAGAAAGAGGACGCTCTCTTCATCTCAGCAGATGTAAGTACTAGTGTGGTGTGTTGGAGAAGTAGTGACTGGTGTTTTATGTTTTAAGATGAGCCAGGAAAACCTAATATCTATTGTGTTTCCAAGGCAACTGCAACCAAGATGTTAATGGAAGAAGAAGAAACTTTACCAGTGACACCTCGACTGATCATGCTTGGTAAGAAAAACATTTCTCTGTACAGTACATGTAGTACTTTGGAGATGAGTTAAAACACACTTTTCTATTTCAGGAGATACCTTACTCTCATCTACAAAATGGATGGTCAGCATAGAGGGGAAAGTGACCCATGTTATTGATACCCACCTCGATTTTGCAGCTGCCTTAGCTGTGTTATTTGGTTGTTTCTATGTTTTTAACATAGAGTATCAAGAATCGGCTTGTGCTACTCTGGAGCTGATCCAAAGGTGAGCACTGAATAAATGTGTGTGAGTTTTTTGGTTTTTGTGGACGTTGTTTGTTAATGTGTTTACATTAATATGGGGGAGAATAAGATGTTTCTGTTTTTGAAATTTTTTATAATTAAACATGTTTGTCCACTATAGTATAGTAGTAGTAGTATATACAGTAGTATATATAGGTATTATGCACCATTTAGCGACCAGTCAATTGGATAAAGAGAACCCAGTTTAAAAAAATGAGAAAAAAATATTATACTTGTTCATTAATTTATTGAGGAAAATGATCCAATATTGCATATTAATGAGTGGCAAAAGTATGTGAACCTTTGCTTTCAGTATCTGGTGTCACCTCCTCCCAATGTGCAGCAATAACTGCAACTAAATGTTTCCTGTAACTGTTGATCAGTCCTGCACAAGGAAGATGTCCTGGCATTTTCCTTTAGAATTCTCTGATATAATTCAGAATTCATTTTTCAATCAATGATGGCAAGCCGTCCTGGCCCAGATGCAACAAAACAGGCCCAAACCTTGATACTACCACCACTATGTTTCACAGATGGAATAAGGTTCTTATGCTGGAATGCAGTGTTTTCCTTTCTCCAAACATAAAACATTTTTTTAACCAAAAAGTTCCATTTTGGTCTCACCCGTCCACAAAACTTTTTTCCAGTACCCTTCTGGCCACATGATCTTTAGCAAACTGTAGATGAGCAGCAATGTTCTTTTTGGAGAGCAGTGGCTTTCTCCTTGCAACCCTGCCATGCACACCATTGTTGTTCAGTGTTCTTCTGATGGTGGACTCATGAACATTAACATTAGCCAATGTGAGAGAGGCCTTCAGGTGCTTAGAAGTTACCCTGGGGTCCTTTGTGACCTCACCAACTATTACAACACCTTGCTCTTGGAGTGATCTTTGTTGGTTGACCACTCCTGGGGAGGGTAACAATGGTCTTGAATTTCCTCCATTTGTACACAGTCTGTCTGACTGTGGATTGGTGGAGTCCAAACACTTTAGAGATGGTTTTGTAACCTCTTCCAGCCCGATGAGCATCAATAACTCTTTTTCTGAGGTCCTCAGAAATCTTTGTTCGTGCCATGATACACTTCCACAAACGTGTTTGTGAAGAGCAGACTTTGATAGATCCCTGTTCTTTAAATAAAACAGGGTGCCCACTCACACCTGATTGTCATCCCATTGATTGAAAACACCTGACTCTAATTTCACCTTCAAATTAACTTGCTAATCCTAGAGGTTCACATAACTTTTGCCACTCACTAATATGTAATATTGGGTTCATTTTCCTCAATAAATAAATGACCAAGTATAATATTTTTGTCTCATTTGTATAACTGGGTTCTCTTTATCCACTTTTAGGACTAGTGTGAAAATCTGATGATGTTTTAGGTCATATTTATGCAAAAATATAGAAAATTCTAAAGGGTTCACAAACTTTCAAGCAGCACTGTATATTCTCTCTAACTTATAATAATATAAAATGATTCACATTCACTCCTTGAGTCTCTGGTTCATCTGGGTGTTCTACCATGTTGTTTATAATACTGTCTATCAATTACTGTATATTTTATAATTATTGTGAATTACTATAAATTACAGGTTTCGCCTATTTAGACTTCACTCATGTTTTCAGCGGTATCTCTGACTCATTTATGTATCATTTGCATGCAGTTTTCTGGTTAAAATACCCTTTATATTTACATTACAGTAGCCTAAAAAGAAGACTATGGTAATGTCCGGTCAACGTCCATTTCAGTCAACAGCCTGTAATGGAACCTAATGTGGTCATAAAAAAGTGCATACCTGTGTGTGTGTGTGTATAAGAATATAAAATGAAACATTATATATGTTGAAAGATTCTTTATTAGGATAAACCCTGAGGGGACAAAGTGCACTGCAAAAGCTGGTGTGAGCCGCAGGACAGGTTCGTTTGTTAAGAGGAAACCAACAGCTTTCAACCCACGTGTGCATGCCTTTCTTCAGCGACTGACTGAGTTCGAATGGAAGACGTCAATTTAAGTAAGCTTGCACATGATGCTGATTTTTTTTTTTTATTATTATTAAAAATGAAAACAGTAACATGCAAAATGCCTATGTATTCAGGGTGACACTCCATCCAAAATATCAACCTGTCATGCTTTCCTAATCTAGTAGGGCAGCACAGTGGTGCAGTGGGTAGCCTGGTCACCTCACAGCTCAGAGATCCCTGGTTCGATCCTGACCCTGCACTGTGTGGGGTTTGCATTCCTTCCCGAATCTGTGTGCGTTTACTCGGGTGCTCCAGTTTCATCTAAATTGGCACATGACGAGTTGTTTTTGATATAACCTTTGTGTCTGTCGTTGAGTATAGGGATTGATGCTGATGCGTTTTAAGTAAAAAAATTATAATAACAATTCTAAATCCAGTCCTGTCATTTTTATAACAACAAGAAGGCACATAAGTGTTGCTCCATGTTTGCTTGAAAGCACTTTTTACTGTGTAAACTGCATTTTTTCTGCTGTCATACATGATTAAGCAGGTAATTAATAGGTTCATTTGTTGTATTTTCCACAGATGTCTTGCAGTGTTTTACTACAGACTGACTGAGTTATGCAGCCTGAAGCCTCTGTCGAAAAAACTATTCTAATTAATTTTGATCTGCAATACACTACAGATTTCCTGTGTTTAATGAAAGTGTACCATACCAACTGATAAAAATATGTTTTCTATTACTACCTTTGACTGTTTGGTGTTTTGTTACAAGTCATGCAGTTTTAGAGACGTTGTCTTGACAATCATCCTGTGTTTTAAACTAAAGGGGTCTAAAATTATGTAGAGATCACACACATTCTTATATAATGTATTTACATTAAAACAAGTTTTACATGGGAAAGATGATTAAAAAGGGGACTGTGTATCAAAAGTATTTTTTAAACTGGCAAAATTCTGCAGAGTTGGCAGTGGAAGAGGAAACCTTCACTTCTCTTCAGGTGTCATATTGTCACAGACAGAATATAAAACATTTTTAAATGTAAGCATGGGCCTAGATACTGATATTACAGCACTATTTAATTTGTAACATGTAAAGATTTGCCTCATTCATTCCTGCAACACATTTTACAAGCCAATATAACCCTTTTCCAGTTTCTACCCACTGATGGTGTTCTCCCCTACTGCACAACCAGCATCAGCCTAGGGGGGTTAGATGTAACCTGTTCCTCTGAAACCCAGCCAGTTCTTATCTTCACTGCTGCTTGTCAGCATCACAGGGGCAGCTTAATGTGCTTGAAGGAGAGAGCCAACTGTTTTCAGTAAACCTTCTAAAAAAGCTGTATAGAAAAATAAATGAGTTAGACATGAGTACTGTAATCAAATCTATTAACGTTCAGGCTTAGATGCAGAACATCAATCTCCTATTACCTATTACCAAGTATCATCTTCAGTTTATTTTTGTAAGGCTTGGCTGTGAATGTAAACAAACATTGGATTAATGTTTATGCTATAATATGATTATGTATAACTTACTTTAGCGTACTGCAGGTAGTAGTGAATTGTACTGTTCAGTGAAATCATAATTAAAAATGTGTCTTTTTAAAGGCTTAATTAGACTGAACCTTTAATCGAGATCTACGACATGTGCATTCTCTTATGCTTTTTAAGACTGCTGGGGTCAGCAAATGACTTCTGGCAGACAGTGCAGACATATGGTTTTGCTCCAGTGTGGATATATTGGTGAATCTTTAAATTATGTTTTTGCGCAAAACCCTTCCCACACCACGAGCATGTGAAAGGTCTTTCACCAGTATGTTTAGTAAGGTGGTATCTTAACCCTTGTTTTGTTGAAAGGCTTTTCCCACAGACAGTACATACGAATTTAGATTTAGGATAATGGTCACACTGTTGTAGTTCTCTGCTATGCATGCCCTGATGTTTCTTAAAAGCGCTTGGATCAGCAAATGTCTTTGGACAGAGAGTGCATGCATATTGTTTTTCCCCTGTATGAATATTCTGGTGGATTTGAAGATTAGTTCTGTTAACAAATTTCTTTCCACACTGAGGACATGCATGTAGCCGCTCTCCAGTATGAAGTGACAAATGAGCAGTCAAAGAATATTTGGATGAAAGGCTTTTCCCACAGATATTACAGGTAAATCTAGGTCCTTTCTTTTTAGTTTTCTTACAGGGTTCTGGCGTTTTGTCTGAATGCTTAGAGTGCTTTGCTGATGATGTGGATACATTAACATTCTGCTCCAAGGTCAACCTGTGATCTGAGCGGGAAGATTCAGAGATATTAAGCAAAGATGTGGAGGTCTGTTGGAGAGAAAATGCTGACAAGTGTAAGCTGTCCACCCATTCCTGCTCGTCATCTGTCTTGACCTCCTCATCCTCTTCCTCTTTTTTAGGCAGAGTGACATGGACGTTCTGAGTTATCTGATAATCGGCCTCATCTTCACAGTCAATACTTATGCCTTCTCTGCACTCTGATTTCTGGAACTTGGGTTCAGTAATCCTCACTGATTCACACTTATGTTCTGAAGACTGAGGGTTTCTTTCTGAACCTGTAAAAAGAGGTGCATGAACTGCATTATATGATGTTGCTGGCAAAAAAAAAACAGAAAAATAATGTAATTGATTAGTTTACATAATAGTTTTATCCATACACTGAAAGCAATGCAAAGCATTCATTGGTGGGGACTCGGGATTTAAGCTTTATGAATATACACTATATGCACACAAGTATTGGGAAACCTATTTATGACATCCATTGCCATTAAAATGGAGTTGGTACTCTTTGCAGCTATAACAGCTTATACTCTTCATACAAGAGACTTTCTGTGGGAATTTTAGCCCATTCATCAAGAACAGCATTTGTAAGGTATGATATTGGATGAGAGGACCTGGCTCACAATCTCTGTTCTAGTTCATCCCAAAGCTGTTTGATGGGGTTGATGTCAGGGCTCTGTCCAGGCCAGTCAAGTCCTTCCACACCAAACTCCCCCAACCATGCCTTTACAGACCTTGACTTGTGTATTAAGACACAGTCATGCTAGAACAGAAAATGGCCTTCCCCAGACTGTTCCCACAAAGATGGTAGCATACACTTCTCCAAAATGTCTTGGTATGCTGAAAAACAATATCATAGCATGATCGCTCTTGGCACAGTGCAGTCAGGCAGATGGCATTCGCCAAACCCAGACTCATTCATCAGACTGTCAGATAGAGAAATGCGATTCATCACTTCACAGAACACGTTTCCACTGCTCCAGAGTCCACTGCTGATGTGCTTTGCACCATTTTTCATTATCATTTTTCATGCTTAATCCAAATTAGGGTTGAGGGGGGTCAAGGCCTATCTGGCAGTACAGGGCGCAAGGTGAGAACCAATCTTGGACAGAGTCGAGTCAAGTCAGATCTATTTATATAGCGCTTTTTACAATGGAGCATTGTCTCAAAGCAACTTTAGAAGTTTAGATTATCTCCTAATATCTACGTCCAATCCCAACAGAGTGCCTGTACATCACAGGGCACATGCACACACACTCTCTCACGGCAGGATACTTGAGAGACACCAGTGGCCCATGACTTTGGAATGTGGGAGGAAACCCACAAAGATGGGGAGAACATACAAACTCCACACAGAGGCTGGGCCCTGAATCGAAACTCATGCCACCCATAATCAAACCAATATTTCATAATTATTAAAGGTTATCAAAACAGAAAGCCAACTCATACAAAGGCAGGTAATGGTTATATGTTTTGATCTTACCAGGTACCATGTCTTCTGCTTTGCCAGTAACAGACATTTCGATCTCTTCCAATTTTATTTCACCTAATGCATGGTTACACTGTTGCAGGACACAGATGGAAATGATTTATTTAAGGGAAACAGCTAAGAACATGAGCCAAAGGTTATAACCACAGTGATTAGTACAAATTGTGTTCATACATATTTATGAAAAATGCACCCTTGTTTCTCAGCAGAACTCATAACACTGGAGAAATCAATGTGTATTTGAATAAGCATGGACATGAAATCCTCTACACTCCTACTTTACCCACACAAGTCCACTAATAGTATCAGTGCAGCAAACACTTTTTCACAGTCATTACAGAACATCAACAGCAATGTACAGTAACTTGGATTAAATCATCTTTCTGATGCAAGTGTCTTATTGGTCGCACATTTTCCAAAGCACCAGCATATCATTATAACACAACAGAAACACCAGTTTTTGAGTTAATAACCTCAGGTTTGTTAGTTTAAGTATCATTTGATATGTATAGTACCTACCGCCCGACCTCCAATGGGATCTGTGTGTTCAATCTCAAGGTTTATTGTCTTGTTTCCACATTCTGAAAAAAATAAACCACATATTTTTATGACACAGGTTACCACTTTGTCACCCTAAAAAATAAGATTAGTGTTTGGAAAGTAGATGGGTGTTGTACATAAATTGTTAAATACTGAAACTGCTTAGATTTAACTACTCCAGCATGTGTCAACCTAATTTTAATGAGTGATTACTACATGAAAGACTTGGGACCCTTTTATCTGAACTAAACTTGATTTAGTATTTAAGAAGGACTTTTTGGGACATATTTGAGTGCATCTTCATAATTTAATGCAATTGAGAGTGCAGAAAATGCCAACTACAACCATTCAGGACCAAGGTTACTGGGGCTGTACGTGACAGGTGCACCATACCACCATTTTATAGTTGTTATTGAAAATGCGGTTACCCCAAAGAACTGGCTTTTCTCAGTAGTAATACTGTAGTACTAGCTGAGGTTGGATTAACAAGATTTTCCACACTTGTTTCCTTCATATAGTATTACCAACATTTCATACACAACGTCAGTCAGTATAGATGCTGGCTTTATTTTTCACTTATCAGGTTGAACAAATGAGGGCTTGCAATTTTGGTAAGGCAATTTCCCAGCGTTTGTTAGACGTGTAGTGAGCGTATGTGCTGAAAGGGCATGGAATAAGTCAACAACTAAAGCACATACGTTACGGAAGTGAAAAAGCTCCAACTGACGGAATTACAGAGCTAGCCATTAAGGCACTAGTTGACTTTATCCTTTAGTTTGTATTTTTGAGAGTGAAATTAATTTCAGAAAAGTTAAGAAGAGACGGTTTGCAGTTTTTATCATTTCACTGACCTCGTAATAATTCAGATAAAAGTCAAAAATAAATTCAGCTTTATGGAACAGTTTGACGTACTAAATACCCTCAAGTGGTCCTTATTGTCAGACTCTGGATGCTTTGATTTTCTTTCCTGCTTTCCCACTGCCCTGTCTGAAAGTCTCTGTTCCAGCATCTGCAGTTTACGCTTTAAATCGTCGTTCTCGGATTTGCTCATTGTTATCTCCATAAGTAAATCTGCACTCCAAGTTTCTGCCAGAGCACAGATCTCCACCACTGCCGACTCTACCAAACCCTGCAGAAGAGCTGTAAGAGCTGTATGAAACTTAGATTCGGTCGTCGCCATGTTTATCACTCACTAAAACCTCCAACAGAGCAATTAAATGGAAGAGACAGGTTAAATCTCAACTTGTTTTCCAAAGTACACTTAGTGCACTTTATAGGGCATAGCATCCATTACTCTCTAGGCTATTTAATGCACCAAGGTAGGGAGAAAATACAGAATCAGACTCATCGCTTCTGCAACTCCAGGACGTTTTTCCGGTGCACCATAAAAGTCACCATGCGAAAGATTTAACATTGCTTATTGAAAACATTCAATAAAATCTTCTACATAATAAGAACTTCTGTTTTTAAAGCTATCTGCATTAAATCATTCAGCTGTAAGTTTAGACTATTAAGAAAAAAATCGTTTCCAGCCCTTTTAAACATACAAATGTAAGATACTTGTATTTGATATTACAAGTGGCTAAGTGTAGGAATTGTACAGCTGATATGAATTCAAAAAATGTAGTAATGTATAAAAACTGAGATTTTTTATGATTAAAAAATACTGACTGTGAGTCTGTCGTTTATTTCTTATTGAGTGTCTCAAAATAAATAAAATGCAGTGGGGCTGTTGAGGATTTGTTAGACACATGTGCCTTTGTGGCTGTGGGGGCCACACATTTTTGCACCCATATAATTATTTACATCTTATATATTTGCATTTCTAATTGTGGTGATGTCACTCGTTCAGACTAAGTCTCTTTAAGACATGATTTTGCAGGTGTGTCTCAGCCTAACTGAGAAAGTACAAAATGTTCTTTGGCCTTCAAAGTGTTCACCAGTTTTGCAAAGTGTGGGTATGTGTGTGAGTAAGATTTTTTAAACAGAGACTTGCTCTAAAACTCCCAGTAATTTGGGTTATTTTGCAACAGGTTCATAATTTGATTAATAAGAAATTTATTCCATGTGATCCTTTTATTCTGTAAGTGCAAATGATGAATAACTATATTTCTGACGTTAAAGTGTTAGTTTAAAGCTTTTACATGGTCACAGAGATTAATCATGATCTGGATTTAATATAATTATGTAAGAATTGAATACAATTTATATGTAGAAATTAGAAATTTGATGCTGAAACTAAAATCTGGGCTAAAGGTTGAAAAATCTGGGCTAAAGGTTATGATGACTGAGAGGAGGGAGAGACGGGTGGAATAAAGGTGGGGCGCCTGGGCAGCAGGTGTTCTAAAAGTTGGCAAAATGATGACATAATGTTTGACCTTGACTGGGTTGTATATAAGGGTCAGAGATTTGTGGCTCTTCGGCTTTTTCGCACCGCTGCTGTGGTGTGAGGATGTCCTTTATTGCTTGCAATAAAATTGTCTGCTTCTCCACTGAAACTTAAATTCACCTTGAGTGTGATTTTTGATTAAGTGAGCAGCATGCATTTTGTCAAAAAAACACGACAGAGCAAAAAGGTATTTAGTCAGCCACTGATTGTGCAAGTTCTCCTACTTAAAAAGATGAGAGAGGTCTGTAATTTTCATTACAGGTACACTTCAACTATGAGAGACAGAATGAGAAAAAAAAATCCAGGAAATCTCATTGTAGGATTTTTAAAGAATTTAATTGTAAATCATGGTGGAAAATAAATATTTGGCCCACAAACAAGCAAGATTTCTGGATCTCACAGACCTGTAACTTCTTTAAGAAGCTCTTCTGTCCTCCACTCGTTACCTGTGTTAATGGCACCTGTTTGACCTCGTTATCTGTATAAAAGACACCTGTCCACAGCCTCAAACAGTCAGACTCCGAACTCAACCATGGTCAAGACCAAAGAGCTGACGAAGGACACCAGGAAGACAACTGTAGACCTGCACCAGGTTGAGAAGAGTGGGACTCCACGCAAGATCTCATCCTGTGGGGTTAAAATGATCATGATAACGGTGAGCAAAAATCCCAAAATTACCTGATGAATGACCTGAAGGGACCTGATGAATGACCTGCAGAGAGCTGGGACCACAGTAACAAAGGCTACCATCAGTCACACATTACGCCGAGAGGGACTCAGATCCTGCAGTGCCAGGTGTGTCCCCCTGCTTAAGCCAGTACATGTCCAGGCCCGTCTGAAGTTTGCCAGAGAGCATATGGATGATCCAGAAGAAGATTGGGAGAATATCATGTGGTCAGATGAAACCAAAATAGAACTTTTTGGTAAAAACTCAACTCGTCGGGTTTGGAGGAAGAAGAATGCTGAGCTGCATCCCAAGAACACCATACCTACTGTGAAGCATGGGGGTGGAAACCTCATGCTTTGGGGCTGTTTTTCTGCAAAGGGGACAGGAAGACTGATCCGTGTTAAGGGAAGAATGAACGGGGCCATGTATTGTGAGATTTTAAGCCGAAACCTCCTTCCATCAGTGAGAGCATTGCAGATGGAATGTGGCTGAGTCTTTCAGCATGACAATGATCCCAAACACACCGCTCGGGAAACGAAGTAGTGGCTCCATTAGAAAGCATTTCAAGGTCCTGGAGTGGCCTAGCCAGTCTCCAGACCTCAACCCCATAGAAAATTTGTGGAGGCAGTTGAAGGTCCGTGTTGCCCAGTGACAGCCCCAAAACATCACTGCTCTAGAGGAGATCTGCATGGAGGAATGGGCCAAAATACCAGTTACAGTTTGTGCAAACCTGGTGAAGACTTACAGGACACGTTTGACCTCTGTCATTGCCAACAAAGGTTATGTTACAAAGTATTGAGTTGAACTTTTGTTATTGACCAAATACTTATTTTCCACCATGATTTACAATTAAATTCTTTAAAAATCGTACAATGTGATTTCCTGATTTTTTTTTTTTCTCATTTTGTCTCTCATAGTTGAAGTGTACCTATGATGAAAATTACAGACCTCTCTCATTTTTCGAAGTAGGAAAACTTGCAAAATCAGTAGGTGACTAAATACTTTTTTGGCCCCCTATACGTATTCAAATAAAATATTCTGAATTGTCCTCAAGTAGGAAACACATTGTATAGCTCATTGAGAACGCAAAATTGATTCAGGATCTTAAAGTACAGTATATACACTGCCTCGCCAAACAAAAAGGTCTCCACCTGGGTTTAACTAAGCAAATAGGTAAGAGCCTCCCATCGGATAATTACTGCATTGGTGATGTTTCAGTTGGCAACAAGTTATTTAACCCTAACTGGTGCAGTGAGTAGCTTCTCATTTGTTAAACAACCATGTCAAAAGACACATCGTGTGGTCTTGGAAAAGATGTTAATCTGTTTCAGAATGGTCAAATCATCGGCATACATCAAGCAGAGAAAACATCTAAGGAGATTGCTGAAACTACTACATTCAGGTTAAGAATTGTCCAATGCATTATTAAAAAGTGGAAGGACAGTGGGGAAACAGAAGGAATGTGGTCGTAAAAAAATCTTGAATGATCGTGATCAGCGATCACTTAAACGTTTAGTGAAATCAAATCGTAAAAAAACAACAGTAGAACTCAGGGATATGTTTAATAGTGAAAGTAAGAGCATTTCCACACGAACAATGTGAAAGGAAATCAAGGGACTTGGACTGAACAGCTGTGCAGCCTTAAGAAAACCACTTGTCAGTGAGGCTAACCAGCAAACAAACAAAGTTTCGATTTGCTAGGGAGCATAAAGATTGGACTCTGGAGCAATGGAAGAAGGGCATGCGGTCTGATGAGTTCAGATTTACCCTGTTCCAGAGTGATGGGAGCATCAGGGTAAGAAGAGAGGCGGCTGAAGTGATGCACCCATCTTGACTAGTGCCTACCATACAAGCCTGTAGGAGTGCTATGATCTGGGGTTGCTGCAGTTAGTCAGGTCCAGGTTCAGGAACATTATGTGCCTAAAGAATGACATAATTTGGCTACCTGAATATACTGAACGACCAGGTTATTCCATCAATGGATATTTTCTTCCCTGATGGTACGGGCATGATCCAAGATGACAATGCCAGGATTCATCAGACTCAAATTGTGAAAGAGTGGTTCAGGGAGCATTAGACATCATTGTCACACATGGATTGGCCACCACAGAGTCCAGACCTGAATCCCATTGAGAATCTTTGGAATGTGCATTCAGAGATGCTGTTTGCATACTTTGGTTGTAACAAGAAGTTGAGTTACTATTGTCTTTCTACCATTCTTTATAAACCCTAGATATGGCTGTGCATGAAAATCCCAGTACAGTAGCAGTTTCTGAGATACTCAGACCAGCCCACCTACCAGTAACAACCATGCCACATTCAAAGCCAATTTTTCATTCCGATGCTTGGTAGTTTTGACCATACCATGGTTAATGCACTGAGTTCGAGTCATGTGATATTTTTATTAGATATTTGCGGTAAAGAGCGGTGAACAGGTGTACCTAATAACTAATAAACTGGGAAGTGTGTATGTGTATATGTGTGTATGTATGTATATATATATATATATATAGAGAGAGAGAGAGAGAGAGAGATTGATTGATTGTAGTTTTTAAAATACAGTATCTCTATTAAAAAAAATCCACATATATGGTGCGTTAATGCTGATAGTGCGCATGCGCGAAGTGCTTCTTCTTGGCACTGGCAGGTACGGGGCGCTAGTTGTGTGCACGTTTTTCGCTGGTAGCGCAGTGTTACGAAGTCAGCTGGATAAAATGTTTAAATTCCTTCCTAAGTTATTACTGCTAGTCTTACTGGTATTTCAGCCAAACCCATTCATGAAAGGTGAGTAGATGTGAAGCAAGTTTTCTTTATATGTAGATTTGTTAGCGATTTTAGCTCTCGGTTGGCTAGCTGTGTGGTTTACAACTGTGTAGGCCAGTGTGAGAGATCTGAATTGCACTTAAGTGTACTGTTTGCTAATGTTTTCGTTTAATTTGTTTTACATACTTGATGTGCGTAATATTAAGAGGGAACGACCTTTGTGCAGTGCTCTTGGTCAAAGTAGCGTTAGTTGGCTAGTTTCATCTAGAGTAAGTCTTCACTGACGTGTCCTTAACAGCTAGTGTGGCTAAGCTAATGCTAACCTGCAGTGTTACTGGTTTACTGTCCATAGTGAGAGAAGAAGCATTCACAGATGCGCTTACCACGCTTTAATGGAATACTCCAGTGTTTGTTCAACTTTATCTCTGTCCGCCTAATCTGTCGTCTATTAATGGTTGCTCTGAACAGCGTTGCCTACACGTTTCCGTCTACCCAGAACAGAAACGAAGCTGGACAAAGCCTGTTCTCTAATTAATTATAATGAAAACCTTAACGAAGTTGTGAACGTTTGTCCATAAAAAGAAACACTTGAATATGTAATACACATTCTAAGCACCAATCGTCAGAGTACGTGTTAGTACTAAGTGGCTTTGATTAAGACAAATGAGAGAAGTTCTGTCGTTTTACCAGACTTTGCAGAAGTAGGTCAAAACAGAAAAATGTTTGTGCTTGTATACCAAGGGTGTGGGGATACATTTGAAGATTGGTTATTTTCCAGTGTGGGGTTTAGATACAATGTGTCCTTCATATCAGAAACCACTTGATGCAGGCGTAATGCTTTTTCATGATATAGATGACATTGGTTTTGAGACAAACAGGTCTTTAATGATTGGAATGGACTTCTTATTAGCAGGGAGGTTTTGTGCAGATTGAGTGTGGAACACTGCCAGTATCTCAACTGCTTAAAAAGTAGGCAGTACTTGCATGAATAGCATAATATAACCCATACATTCTCATTGCTGTCAAAGTCTTGGCCAGTGTGATTCTTCGTAATTGTCTTCCTGTAGTAATTAAATGTTTTTATTTTTCATTTTACCTAGTAACTTTAAAATTGTTTACATTTAGCAGAAGCCCTTATCCAGAGGGATTAGAAACTGATGCAATCTTACAATACAAGCAATTCTGAGCCCTGCTCAAGGACCCAAAAGTAGCAGCTTACTGGAAGTAGGATGTGACCCTGAACCTTCTGGTCCACAGTACTGTATCTTAATCACTGAGCGATTGTTGTGGATTTTAGTCCATTTTGTAAAATGGTCAGTCCCTGTACCGCTGACAATAATGCCGATGTGTCCATATTGCAGCACCAGATCTGCATAAGTAATGGAGGCCCATAACAGTGTTGGTCTCCATCTGGGCTATGTGTTCTGTTCTCTAATATTTCCACTATATTTAGTTACTAGTAGACAAAGTGCACAAATAATTTCTGTGTTCCCCGAATACTCTTGCTATGCAGCTGTGATAACACGGTCATTATGTGTAAAGCTTTGGAACATTAATCAGCTTTGTTCTCCTCCCCTTTCAGACCTGCTGGTGTCTGCACAAGATGTTACAGAAGATGAGGAGGTAACTGAAGAAGATGCAACTGATGATGTGATTGCTGAAGATGAGGAAGATGAAGCAGAGGTGGAAGATGACGAAAACACTGAATTGGTAAGAGCGTGTGTCATTTGACTTATTTAGAATTGATCATTTTGTATACTGAGTATGGCAGTGTAATCGTTGTTTTGGGTTAGACTGAAGAAAAAGATGAAGAGGAGGAAGAAGAAAGTTTAGCAGGAGAGGTGAAGGCTTCCCCCAATGCTGATACGACCATCCTGTTTGTCAAAGGAGAGGGTGAGCTGCGTCACATTGTACTAGTGCTTCTTTCATGCTAAATATTTGTCTTTGGGATGTGCTGGAGAAAACTACATAGACACGGCAGAGTCCAAATCGGGGATCTATTGCACAGCGACAGCACCAACTACCCCACCACTGTGCTTTTCGTGTTATCATTAAAATGCAGTCTTAGGCACAGCAGAGCATTCAGTTATTGTGCAACTAGACTGTGTGATGTAGATGGTGTCCTGAATGGCATATGGTGATTAGCAAGAACTAAAGCTTAAATCTTCCCAATGTCTTGTTTTTATCTTAAAATAATAGTCGTTAATTTGCCACATCCGCTGCAGCTCATCACAACTGAAAACAAACTCTGATGTAGAACCTGGAGCAATATCTACAGTATGCAATCTTGAATCCCAAGGTTTGATGATATCAACTTAAATAAAAGCCTAATCTTGCAGGATTTGCTGCCAGAAACCACATAACTGGTCTTCTTCAGGATAACTGCAGCTCTTTTGAAATTTACAAGGCACTGAAGGAACAGAAAATCCCTTTTCACCATCAGCTATTCAGACAATAACTCTGTGCTTGAAACCACATTTGATGTTTCCAAAAAGATGGTATCTGGAAGACCTCTTCAAGCAGAGATGACCACGTGCAGAAATTTACAGTTGAAAAAGATTTAGGATACAAGAGACTTTCCTTTCATGAGAATGGCTTAAGTGCAGAACATTATTAAAACGTATAACTAACAATAACCAGAAGGTTGTCTAAGGCAGTTGTGTCTAGGATATGTATTAACCAGCCACTGCTGTCGAAGAACAGCAACAAAGACAGAATGATGTTTCTGACAGATTATGGAAAGTTTGATTCGGAGTAGTTCAGCAGAGTTGAGTGGACTGATGAATCACGGTTTGAATTGTGTGCTGATGGTCCAGAGAGGTATTTTGAGGAGTACATACAGTACATTTAAGCATGGAGGTAGAGGTGCCAAGGTGTGAGGAGCCATTTCATCTGCTGGTAATGGTGAACCGCTTCACTGGAAAAGTCAAGTAATGTTGTGAACTACAGGAATATATTGCAGAAAGGCTTTATTTCTCCAGTAGAAAAGTTGCTTTCTTAAGTGGGGGCGGTCACATGTTAGTCTTGTCAGTGCAAGTAATACAATTAGCTAGTATGATCTTTAAGGCAAGTTGGAGACACTGAAGTCATTCGCAATCTATATCATCATGTCACCTATCCCCAAGTTATACACTCACCAACCCTGTTTCCTGTAAGCTAATAGAATGTAGTGAATAGGGGACTGTTTTGAATACGGCTCATTACTAAGGGTTCTTCACATTAAGGTATCTCATTAATGTTCTGTTAATGCAGTAAATTGGACATTTTTAAATAAAGAGCTTCTGTTTTTTCACTGTCCTCTCTAATTCTCTTGGTTTCAATCCTTAGACTTTCCTGCCAACAACATTGTGAAATTTCTTCTGGGCTTTACGAACAAAGGCAGTGAGAATTTTGTGGTCGACTCTCTGGATGCTTCTTTCCGCTACCCTCAGGACTACCAGTTTTACATTCAAAACTTCACTGCTCTGCAGCTGGGTACTGTGGTGCCTCCGCAGCGCCAGGCCACATTCGAGTACTCCTTCATCCCAGCAGAGCCCATGGGTGGTCGCCCCTTTGGCCTCGTCATCAACCTCAACTACAAAGACATCAGTGTGAGTGTTTAGAACTCCGTACAGAGGAGCTGCTTGATTTGTTTGAAATGAAATCCTTCATGCCAAGTGTTTATTGTATTTTAAATATTTATTTAATTTTATGTTCTATGTCTTTATGGAAAGTCACTCACAGCACTTTACATCTCTGTATTTGAAGCCAATGTATTTGGAGGCAATATGTTACCTAGGTTATATAAAATGCTCTTTAATGCTGTATTTGTTTAGAAATATTTAAGCGCATGTGAAGAATCCTTAGGGGTTTGCATGCACTGCTTTGCTACCTGCTGTAAAACAGGA
>JAJAGP010002827.1:0-96620 GCA_025084515.1 Ancistrus triradiatus
TTGTATTGCTTCTAGCCTTAGCTTGTTTCTTTTGATAGAATGATATAAGGGAATGTATATTGTTATAGCAAACTACCAAATGTTACTGCAGTTTTAAACACTATCCAGACAGGACTGGAGTAATTTTGTCTTTTACAGGAGCTACTTGGTGATCTTATTTCTGTCTGGTTTGGCCATGTCCGATATGAGGACTATGATCCGAAATTGAATAACATTATCTTGATGAATTACTTGAAATGATGCTGCCAGCAACCTAATGTATTCGGGACTTATCTTGTTGCAGCTATCTCCATCTATATATGCACATGAGATGTCTCAGACAACAGAGGAGAGATTAGCTAACACGCATACGATTCACCCACCTCGCATTCTGGAGCTGTTAGACATGAGCGAGACCACACACCACAAGGTAAGACGTGCCTAGTCCATCCAATCATCACCAGTTTTAAAAATTGTGTCCTGTGCTCTGTTGGTCCCTTATCAGGTTTGTTGGTTACATTTGTATTCAGTTGAACAGCTAAAGGGAAGTGGAGATATTACAAATAAATCTCTGCCTTACTGCTTATTGTTTTATTGTTGTTATTGCCTTAATGTTTTATTTTGGAGCCATATGCTTTTCTTTTACATTCCCAGTTTTCAGTTGTGGATGTAGACCAGCCTTTGTTCCAGCCTTACCCATCGGAAATAGTGTTCCAGAACTACCTGCCCTCTAAGACGTACGAGGTGCCGCTGGTGTTGCGCAATAACGACAAGGTGACATTGATCCCTGCACTTATTATAGTGTACACCTTCCTCTAAATGTCAAGCGTGTATAAGTGCATGTGTGTGTATGTGTACTGAATGTGTGTTTGATGATTTTTGTGATAGGGACATATTAGCATAAAACCTTTTGATTGTTAATCACAGTTCCTTCTGTACTACTCAGAAAACACTGACAGGCTGTCCTTATTAAACAGAAGTTACGATGGGTGGGGAAAAATCCATTTTTAGGTGCATTGCTATGCAGACGTGTACAATTCTGAATCGATTCACAAATGTCAAAAATCGATTTTGTAAATGTTTATTGATAACGCAGTGTTGACGGAACGCAATAGGTGGAACTTGAAAGTGTGGAAGTGCAGCGCCAGAACAGTCTATGAAGTGCAAACATCAGAGACACAACAGAGCAAGCAATATCAAAGCTTCCACCCAACTTACAAACTCTATCGCAACTGTTTGCGTCCACATTCAGTCATTGAGAACCGGGGCTTTTGCGCTATGGGGTGCACTTTGGAGCTGCGATACAGCATCTTATCTAGAAGAATTTTATGCTAATCATATGCTAGAAGACTTTGGAAGGAATCTGAAAAGATTTTAAAAGACTGAAGTCTGACACCCTCTCATATCTAAAGACAAGTCACAGAGATTTTAATCACAGACTGCGATTTTGCAAAGGCTGGGGATCTTGCATGGTCACTATTTGGAAGACTGCAAATAGATTCCTTTTGAGATGATTTCAAATCTTTTGCAAACACACACTTAAAAATAATCAGTCAATAAACACAAAAACAGCACAGTCAACCACACAGGCTGTGAAATAAATAAAGTGGCTTCTTTAGTACTGTAATGGTGTCTTATGATCAAATAATGGAAACACCAGATTTATTTTATATTCAGTATTATATTTCTATGCTGTTTCAAAACTTTCATTTTACATAATGTTTTATCGTTTCTGTTACAATTTGGAGTGCAGTAATTTGCATAGAAGAGCAAATAGCCCAAATACATTTAGAAATGAATGTAGCACAATAAAATGAAGTGTTTCCATTATTTGGTCAGATATCTGTAGGTCTACACCTACTGAACTGTAAAATCACCTTTAAGTCAAGTCAAGTCAGATTTATTTATATAGCGCTTTTTACAATGGAGCATTGTCTCAAAGCAACTGTACAAGTTTAGATTATCTCCTAATAACTACGTCCAATCCCAAATTGAGCAAGCCTAGGGCGACAGTGGCAAGGAAAAACTCCCTAGTTCTAGGAAGAAACCTTGGGAGGCCCAAGGATCAAAAAGGACCCAACCTCCTTGGGCGGCGTTAGATGATAAATCTAAGAGCGAACTAAAGTCATGGAGTCAAAGTTCGAATTGAATGTGACGTATCACATCGACATTACAGTGGCCCGTGGTATGATGATAAATCTAGAGACGAAACT
This sequence comes from Ancistrus triradiatus, assembly GCA_025084515.1. Classification (NCBI taxonomy): domain Eukaryota; kingdom Metazoa; phylum Chordata; class Actinopteri; order Siluriformes; family Loricariidae; genus Ancistrus; species Ancistrus triradiatus. The sequence goes on from JAJAGP010002827.1 coordinate 2,193, forward strand.
AAAGTCATGAGTTCATGGTCGAATTAAAATGTGAATTATGCACAGTGGAGCTCCATCAGTATGATAACATCATGGTGTGGGGACGGGAACTGCCGGAACCACAGGCTCGGAGAGGAAAAACAGAAAATGTAATTAGTTATTGATAAGAAGACAGTGTTTTATTAACAACACTGATGCCATGTCAATCACTGATGCCAGTGTAGCATGGAGACCCCTGCAGCATGAGCTATAGCAGCATAGCTAGAAAGCTAGGAACGAGAGAAATGGTAGGATATAACACAGCCAAGAGGGGATTCACATGAGACATTGGCAACCCCACGAGAGGCAGAAGACAGCAACCCAACGTCTCTGATCACCATAAGACTCTTTGACTATGAACCCCCAGCTCTGCCCTTATTCTAAGGCAAGGATGCATGAGTCAAGATCACGAGGACCGAAGCCTAGTTCAGCCAGACCGCCCACTCGACACTCCCGGCTAGCGGACAAGGCAGGCAGGCCAGACTTTACCTGTACCATCCAGACACGAATGCAATTTCCAGGTCGGCGCTGGCTAGAGCACACGTATTAGTTGTCTACAATGTTCACATCACTATTTGCATGAGTCAAGACTTAAGAGTTATGACAATATTAAATACGGTTGACTTTATCAGAACATCAAGACGAGAGAAAGACTGACTTAAGACAGCTAACCTGACCACCTTTGACCAAACGATTGGGATGAACTCTAGGAAGACTGATTGTATTCCCACATTGGAAATTTGTCTGCGACAGTGAAATTGCTTGAAAAGTCGTTTGGTGTAAGGCTGGCATTACTGACACAGAGATCCCCACAATTTCCTGTGAGACCAAAACTGAAGTCATTGAATCACTGTAAGGAAAAAAATTAATCCAGTTTAGGAAAAAATAAAAAGATAATCGTATTCTCACCACCTCGCAGCCCTCTGAATCTTAATCGAATCGAATCATGAGGTGCCTAGAGATTCCCACCCCTAGCAGATACTGTACTGTATACATATTTACTAATTTGTGTCAGAACTCCCAATTGTGCAGCATTTCTCCTATGAAACAAGCAAAGTGTATTTAGCCGAAGTATATCCTCCTGAGACCCAGGAAAACTAAAGTTTGATCATTTCAGTAATTTTTAAATAAAATAAGTCTATGAGATGAAAAAAAAAAAAAAAAAAAAAAAACGTGTCACACTTTTTGTTTATTTTTTATCAAATGTCCTTTATAAGGGACAATGGGACATGGTATAGTAATTTTCATTATGCATTTTGTGCTTCCGTTCTGCATAAGATCAAAAAGTAAGTACCTTTGTCCACTACAGAGGACATAAAAAAGTTCTTTTAAGTGGTTAAACATAAGTGCAAATCAGTAAAAAACTGCTTTGAAAATGAGCTAAAACTGTTTTTTAAGTAAAATATGTAACTTATAGGCTTTAGAAAAATCAATAATATATATTATTCAACAATTTACCTCTCTTGTGTCTGTAAAACATGGTTGCTGAGACTGCAGCCATTTTGAAAAAGCAGATCTCCGGTTGCAAAAGACACACCCCCACAAATGATATATCAGTGTAAAGGCCAAGATGTTCTCTAGATGGCGCATCAGCTTTTCTGCTGAAAGCCACTTCCCCATAATAAATAAGATATAGTTACCTGCACATAAGCCTACATGACACAGTATGTGTCATAATACTAATATAAAATAGAAAATATCCATGACGGTGAAGAATAACAAATTACATAATAAAGACTGTTTCTGTTGATTTTTGTAGCTGAATGATGAGCAGCTAAATGACATGTGTTCTTAAGCAGAGATGGTTGCGATTGACTTTGTGAGTTCGAGTTGATTCTTGAGGCTCTAGCATGGAGGCCTGAGTTATATCCTGAGACTCTGGCATGTCAGTCAAAACTGAGAATCGAGTCTTAAGGAGTCTCATTTCTTTTTTACTGATACTGGTTTGTATAAAAGTCACCCCCTACTAAAACTGTCAGGTTTAACATGGATTCCAAAAACGAGCATTTTATTATAGATCTACAGTCTCATGGACAGAACTGAAGTGCTACACACTGTTGAAACAGCTGGTTAGCCTGTAGTTTGAACAGGAAGTATTCAGAAGCTAGCTAGCTAGTGTTTTAGCTAATCCAGGTGAAGTTCTAGTACACTTTAAAGGAATTTGATATGTAAACTACTAAAATGAAACTATATTAGCTGACATGTTTTGTGCTAGCTAGCATAAATGCTAACCAAAACTACATGCCAGCCAACCAGTTATTTCTCGGTTTTGCTGTAAACACAGCATTTACTGCATGTAGTGTTTCATTTTGACCAGCTTAGCTGTTGCGTGTGAGCAGATAGATAAGCATACTGCTGGACTCTGCATCTCACATACAGTGTTGCTTGAAAGTTTGTGAACCCTTTACAATTTCCTGTATTTCCTGTATTATGACTTAAAACATCATCAGATTTTCACCCAAGTCATAAAAGTAGATAATGAGAAACCAGTTAAACAAATTGGTCATTTATTTATTGAGGAAAATGATCCAATATTACATATTAGTGAGTACCAAAAGTATGTGAACCTTTACTTTCAGTATCTGCCCTCACTTTGTACTTTTAAAATTCTTTGGTGCCACCACGTCTAAACAAAAGTTTGGTAGCGTTAAAATCGGCAATTACTTGATAATGGATATTATTAACACGATGGGAGGAGGTTTTGCTTAATAGCGACACCCAGTGTTCAGAAATGTTTTTCCCTCTAATATTATATCTAAACTAACCAACTTGGACACCCCTACTTTGGGTCATGTTTATGCACAAATATAGAAAGTTCTAAAACGTTCACAAACTTTCAAACACCACTATAGGTATGTCTTTTGTTTAGTTAGTTGTACTCATGGCTAATAATGTGTTTGTATGCATTGTATAGATTCCTCGTCTAGTAAAGGTCACAGAAGAAGACTCCTTATATTTCAAAGTGGTCAGCCCAGTAGATGTATGCAACAAAGTGGCACCAGGCATGGCATCAACTTTCACAGTCGTCTTCACCCCACAGGAGAACAAGGTACACTTAACTATAGCTTTCTGTTCTATCTGACCATGTGGACATGTAATGGCATTACATTATAATAAGGACACTTATATAAGGATGATTATAAAAAGTCCTAGTCAGCACATACTGTACCCAATTCTGATTACCCGCAGAGAGCAGATTATTTTATTAGATACTTTGTCCTTTTCTAGGTAAAGCACCAACATGATTGTCAATGGTATGTGATAGTCCATCCAATTTCCCAAATTTCCCAAAACAAAGACAATACCAGAACCACTGTATGGCACCAGACACACGTATGGCCTACAATCTGTTTTGGTAAGGTTGTCAAGTTGCAGTGAATCATTCATATCAAATCTTTAATGAATAATTGGAGCACATGCCTCAGCATGGGGTATGCATGTTGTTCTCTTCCCTCAATCATCCACTCTCTACCCATAAGATGGCTGCCTGCAGTTTGTTTCACCCTCAGTGTAGCCCTCTAATCTCCATTGCTGTTAATACAGACTGTAACATGATTTCACTTCAAAGTGAATACCTGATGCTCTTGGCACTGAAATACAATCAGTGATATATTCAACATAGCTTACTTTTCAGTGGCAAATAACCTGGACTGAGATGTCCTTCATGGTCTGCAGTTATGGTTTTGTAAATATGTCCAACCCAAGACATCTGAAGCATATTTAGTCATTTGTGTCAGCATTTCTCATGTGAAACATACAAAGTGTATTTAGGCTAAATAGATACAGCACATTATATTATTGTGGCCTGCTGAAAGTAACTTCCAGATAAGAAAGGTAATAATAGATAAATAATATATATTAGCTCTATTTCTGAAGTTCTCCAAAATGTCATGAAACACTTCCACAAACGTATTATGAAGATCAGACTTTCCCTGTACTTCAAATATGATATGGTTCTAACTCACACCTGAAAAACATCCGTCTCTAATTCCACTTTCAACTTATCTGGTGGTAGTAGAGGTTCAAATACTTTTGAAACAATGAAGATAAGAAGTTCTTTGAAGAATATGGGGCACTATTGGGACTGTCCTTACATTTACAGTTGAAAAGCAACATGGCAGGCAGCACGTTGGCTCGGTGGCTAGCACTGGTGCCTGACGGCGAAAAGGTCCTGGGTTCGATCCCAGGTGGAGTGGTCTGGGTCCTTTCTGTGTGGAATTTGCATGTCCTTCCCGTGTTCATGTGGGTCTATTGTCGAAGGACATGTGTATTAGGTTAATTGGAGTTTGTGTGAGTGCATGTGCCCTACGATGGTTTGGCGCCCTGTCTAGGGTTGTGGCTGCCTTGCATCCTGTGCTGCCGGCTAGGCACCGGCTATCCCACAATCGTGTAAAAGGATTAAGTGGATAAGAAAGTGAATAAATGACTGTTCACGACAGGAGCAAGATTACATCGATACTAGTCAGACACATTTACACTGGGAGAAATTTAGAACATCCAGTTAACCTAATGCATGTCTTGGAATGTGGGAAGAAACCATAGTAAGCCCACGCCAATACGGGGAAGATGTGCAGACTTTGCACAGGCGGAGTCCAAGGTCAGGATCGAACCGAAGATCTCTGGAGCTGTGAGGCGAAAGCACTAACTGCTTGGACCACTGTGCTGCCTTGTAAATGTCAGACTATTTCATGAAAGGAATAAGAGAGCAGCACAACTCAGTTTAAGTCTCTGTCTGTTCAAGTTGACAGGAACCTAGTCTTGGTTGCACATAACTTCTGAGGCATGCAACAACATGACAGTGAAAAGACTTGGTAGAAATTATAAATCTAATTTAGAGTAGCCCAAGTCAGGCCATTGATGATAATGTTATAATTATTACAAAACAAACTGAACTTCTGTACAGTGTCACAACATATCTGCATTTTGTTGGGCCTTGTTTCCACAGAACAACAGCAAATATACCTGATATAAGGGTATGTCTATATCATCTACATAATTCATACCCTAGTTTTTCAGTTTTCTCTGTGGTCTTTTTTTAGGACTATATCCACAGGCTGATCTGTGTGACTGAAAGGGAGAAGTTTGAAGTGCCCATCCGAGCAATTGGGCCACGTGCTATCCTGGACTTTCCTGATGATTTGCACTTTACTCTGTGCCCTGTCAAGTGTTTAGCACAGAAAACCCTTCTAGTGCGCAACATTGGGAAAAGTGAAGCCAAGTTTCAGCTCAGCACACAAAAGTAAGATTTTAAATGAGTGCTTTTTACAGGCAGTTATGAGAGTGTTTATTATGTGCTAATCTGTTCCTGTTCACCCCATAGCCCATTCTCTGTAGAGCCTTCAGTAGCGACTCTTGGTGTTGGAGAAAGTATACAGGTCTCTGTTGACTTTCTGCCCAGGAACTACAGGAGACCACAGTCAGAAAATGTTTTTTTTTTTTTTTTGCCTCCTCTACCACACAGGTTTTTCAGTATATCATCTGTACTAGCATACTATTCATGCTGTTCCACTCCAAAATAGGTGAAGTATTTACCTATTATTACTAAGCTTACCTCATTTGCAATAAAGGTAAGACTTATTTGTCTCGGTTCTTGTCAGTTGTTTGGTACTAGGCGTACTTGCTTAAAACATTAATGAGTCGAGCCCGCACGACTCGTTTCAGCGAAATCCCGATTCACGATTCAGTACACAAGTGATTCAGAGGGACCTTGCTCAGAGAAAATTATCGTGTTTTCTTTTTTTTTTACATCTACGGTGCTGGTTGCAATTAGTCTCCATCCCCCCCCTGTCTAAAAAGGTTAGTTTATTAGAGCCAACCGAAAGCAAAAACAGGAATTGAATGCTCCAGAATTGAAGGCTGCAGTTGGCTTTAGCAGCAATGCTGGCGCCCTGAGTTCACCAAGAGTAAGCGTTCTGCTTTCACTTTTCAACACTTTTATAAAATAAGCATTGTGCTAATGATTTTGGCCATCTGTAGGTTAATGTAAGTGTTTTAAATGTTAACTTACATCTTTATCAATACTCATCTTGAGGCCGAATCTCTGTCTATAGGTTCCATAATGTAACTGCAGCCATTTAAGGTGGACCAGAAAATGCGAAGAAGAAGCCAACTTCAGCCTCACCTCTGCTATTATACACCAAACACTTGTTAAACTCTCTAGTTCATGGTACATGATGGATTTGTCTGAACATATCCCCTTCATAATTCAGGGAGGACCTGTACAATACAACTCCATTAATGGATATAATTCCTTATACAGTGTGGATTTGGGGGTTTGGAATGGATTAATTCTATTTATATTATTCTTTATGAGAAAAATTTGCTTGGTACTTGTCTTTTTAATGATGAGAACTGAGATACCACTGTATTAGTAAAACTGTTGTGGAAACATCAGACCCCATCAATGAAGTGTACAAAGTGTATTCATGTTTCTACCACATGTTTGTACTGTCTATAACTTCATCTAATATTCCTTTTTGTGCTTTTCTGAAGCTGGTATCCAAAACACTGTCTTGGTACAGTGTATTCCATTTTAATGGAATGTTTCACTTTTGTGTGTTTTTGTAATGTTTGCCATCTTAGTTATGTTAGTATTTTTGGGATACTTTTTGCTTGTGGACAGTTATGACCTTAAAATAGCAAATGTAAATTGCACTTATGAGGTCAGATGTTGATGAGATTGTGTTTAATGAAGGGATGATTGAAGTAACACTCCATAGCCTGGATGAGCAATGGGTATGACTCATATTATATATGCTTCTATGAATAACAAAAAAGAGTATCTGGTAGATATCAAGAGTCATCTGCCCAGAACTAGTGGCTGTTTATGGTTGTGCGTGTAGATATGTTTATGTGCAAGTGCACATGTACAGTAATTATTGGCAAGTTTGGTAAAAATATTTAATTAAAAGACATTTGTAGTAAATTAGCTTAATCTTACATTGAAATTTTGGATGATATTTAAGTCATTGTTTTAATTATCTATCTACAATGCATTTGGAAAGTCTTTCACATTTTTCACATATTATGTTGAGGCCTTGTACTAAAAAAAAGAAAAAACAAAATCCCCCATCAATCTGCACTCAATATCCAATAATGAGAAATTGATAACAGAATTTGAAGTTTTTTGCAAATGTATTCAAATAGAAATACGGAGATAAGTATTCAGACCCTTTGCTCTGACACTTGAAATATACCCAATTCTCTTGATCATCTTTGAGATGTTACTGCACCATGATTGGAGTCCACTTGTGTTAAATTCAGTTGATTGGACATTTAGAAAGACACACACCTGTCTATTTAAGGTATCAGAGGTAATGATGCATATCAGCAAAAACCAATCAATGAGGAGGAAAGACCTGCCTGTAGAGCCCAGAGAGATGATTGTGTGGAGGCACAGATTTGGAGAAGGCCACAAACAGTTCTGCTGTCCTGAAAGTTCCCAAGAGCACAGTGACCTCCATAATTCTTAAATGGAAGAAGTTTGGAACAGCCAGGACTCTACCTAGAGCTTAGCACCCCGTCAAACTAAGTAATCGAAAGGACCAGGGTAATTTAAAATGGTTCATTTAAAAAATGAAAATACAGACAGAAGATTTGGTAATCTTAGTGGTCACTTGAGACCCTGCAGGTGGTGAAGGAGCCACTTTAATCTCGTTAGTGGAATGACTTCTAGGTTCTGCGGGATCCACCTCTGTTCTACACAAAATATAATTCCTTCATTTTGTTCCAATGTGTTAAAAGTAATCCAACTTCAAGTAATCTAATAATATTGGTGTCTGCATATCACCTGCTTCTAAAAAGCAGTTTCTATACACATTTCTTTATCCGCTGAATGCCTCTTCTGTGGCTTCTCATGTTGTGTGGGTGACTTTCAGATGTTTACCTGGTTTATGGTACTGCAGGAGTATTTTGACACCTTTTTCCTCATTGTTTATTGGAGTAAAAAGCTCAAACCTTACCTCTTTTTGACTTCTGCCTAGGAGAGTAGAGCTGTATCACACCACCTTCCCCTTGTATTTCAGTCTGAGTGACAGACATGGTTTTTCATCATGCTTGTGTTGGAGGTCATGGAGAGAAGGAGGAACTGTCTTGCACTATTATTTATGGCAAAATATTTCCCCCTTTCTTTAGCAGATATGGTACACATTCCATTAGATGCGTAATAATGCCCAGATCAGAAGTATTGCTGGGATATTAGCGGACTGTTTTATTATACCTGTATGCAATTATTTGGGCCTGGCATCAAAACATTCAGGGACTAAGCCCCTAACCATGCATCTGTTCTCAACCATGAACTCTCAAGCTTGCTTCTCTTATTATGTGTATAGCATGTTACATTATATCATTATAAGCATAGTTGAACAAGGATGGTGATAGTACACAGCTCTGTCGAGTTATTTGGCAACATGTAACAGTTCTATTTGTATACATTTTCCAGGAGATTTTTACGTGTTTGACACAAACAAAACCTTTACTGCAGTCAGTGAAACACCTTCTGACTTCCATCTTGAATTCTTTTCCTCTTTCAGTTACGTAAAACAGCATCAGCAAGGTTATCTTCGGTTTCTCTGCCTTTTCTGTATCCAGCTTGTCTCAACAGCTTGTCTCAGCAGCTCAATTTAAGGGTACAGTACAACAATTTATTGTGTAAAGACATTCTGGAGGAATGGGTCCTGCCACAGTTTTTAATTTTAGGAAATGGAAAAACAATACTTAACTGTGTGATAATGGCCTTTAGATCTACAATCATCACAGTTTATTATGGAAAAACAATAAAATTTTTACAGTGGTATATGGGCAGAGAAAGAGACTGAGGTAATTTAGATTAGGAGATTGTAGATCAATGCTAAACCATATTTAATAACACCTTTTAGTTTTTAAGATTGTCATAATTGCTTTGTTTGTGAACGTGATAGAAAAAATATTCCCAGTGTTTCCCAGTGTTTTTTAGTGTCTTAGAATGAATATCTAAACTCCAAAATCATACCCCTTATGTGAACAGCTGACGTCTTAACCATACAATAAAAAGAGTTACTGCTGCCTAAGTGGTCATAGCTGATAGCTGACTGCTCTGAATAGCCTGGCAAGGGAATGAGCTGGCTGATCCTTTTTTCATGTCAGGAGTGAGTCTTCTCCTTACAGTACACGATTTATGTGAATTTTTAACCTGCCGCCAACCCCCATTCTACCTAACTGTCACTTCCGGTTTGAGAGAATGCTGTGCACTATTTGTGCTGCAGTTCCTTGCTGGATTTTTCGTTTCCTATTATCTGTGTAAAGCAACCTTGGGTACTGTGAAAGGCTCTATATAAGTCTATTATTATTATTATTATGATTATTATTATTATTATTATTATTATTTAAACAACAGAGTTTTTTTAATGTGAATATATCCCACATTTCTAACTTTGTCATGACAAGTACTGTCTTATAAATAACTTTCATACATCAGTCAGTGTATTTTCAATTACAAATCAAGTAATGTGCCATTACCACTTGTAAAGTGAAATTACATTATTCGATTTTGCTTGGGTAAGAGATGGGTTTACTAACCCACATGTGTCTTTACTGTGAATAAATGGCCAATACATTCATTGTTTATGTGTTGCCATTTGATTGTAGAAGATGTAAACAGTGGTACCTCTGTTTTTGTCGTTATTTCATTCCAGAAGGCTTGTTGAGAACCAAAAATGATGAGTACCGAGAGATTTTTCCCATATGGAAGGATGTAAATTGAATTAATTCGCTCCACACCCCCAGAAAATCCCCACTCTATAAGGCATTATACACATTAATGGAGTTGTATTGCACAGGTGCTCCCAGACTTACAATGGGCATTGCATCGTAAATCCATTATAACTTAACGTTATTATGAACCAAGGAGTTTAACGAGTGTTGGTAGAGCAGGCTATACTGTATCATGTAATAAGTAAGTTAATGTTTAAAACACTTACGTTAATCTACAGTTGGCCAAAATCATTAACATGCTAAAGTGCTGAAAAATCTCATGTAATTTAGTGAGTAATAGCTGCTAATGCTAACTGCGGCCTGTGTTCTGGAGGTTTCCCTTTTGGTTGGCTGTCAATACTAAGATTTTTAGGACCCATGTAGTTCTGTTTGCACAAAGCTTCTCTGAGAAATGGCTACTCTGAGACTGAATCACTGGGCACTAATTTGTGGATCAAAAATCGTGAATTTAGTTTCAGCTGAAACGAGTCGTGTGGCTTGACTCATACAAGTTTAGCAAATGCACCGAGTGCTGTGCAAAGGATGAGAACTGAGACCCATTTTTCTAGTCAAAATGAGTTGAGAACGGAATTCTACGAGTTTTGAGTTGGTCGAGAACTGAGATTCCACTGTACATTGTTACAACAGAGTACCATTCAAGACAGAAAATGATGGACTGGTTGGCCACGATGGGCTATTAACGTAACTTTACCAATCTGATGTTGAGTATTGGTACTAGGGTCTATACTGGAACGAAAACCCTAGGTGATTATCAAATTAGATTTAATACGTCTTTTATTCCTTCCACCGACATGTTGATACTGTGTTATGTTGACTGACACAGCAGAAGCTCAACCATGTATACATTGGACACATGTCAAAAAGCTGCCATCAGGACTGTGACATTTTACTAGAGGTTTGATACCAGTGTCGTATCGTAATGGGTCATTTGTGTCTGTTTTTGATATGCCCTTCTTTTTCTGCATGGAAAACACCCAAGTGCCTTTAGCCTTAGTGCTACTATGTGAGATCAGAAACATTTCTATGATCTAACACAGCAGCACTTACATACACATTTGTTCATTTTTACATCACAGCTGGTACAGCAGCTGTTGCAAAAGACATTCAGATATCTCAGATACAGGCAGGGGCAAATTTCACCACACGTTTGACATGGACCCTTGTGTTTGGTGGTGGATGACCATGAAACTGCAAATAATACTCATGGACAGTGTGCTCAACAGTCACTAATCTGATGTTCATCCCCTGAAAACTCTTCTATCCATTTGGGACTTTGCCAGTAAATGCTCCTTTTTCACCTGAGTCTTCAGTTCTGCCTCACTTCAGTGCATTAACTCTCATTGCTAGGGGAGCTGCCTGTATAATATCTGTACCCGCTCAGTGCCATTTTGCATTTTGTGGGTAATACTGAGGCCTAGGATCAGCTGTGCTACAGCCATAACCTGTATTGAATTAAATCTCAGTTCAGGCTGTGAGCAGTGTGGAGGAACACACATTGCTTTATCAAGCTATGCTGCCAGTGAGCATATATGTGTTATGAACATATCACTGGACAATAAAGTTTCTGCTTTGACGAAATGTTCTGCTGATACACAATGTGAAGCTGAACACAATTATTTCAGAATTGACGTATCGTAGGAATTTGGAGAAAAATTTAAATAGTTATTGAATTGAAGCCTTCCATCAGGTTCATCACCTACTGCACCAAGATCAGCAAGGAAGTCCAAGTATGAATGCAAAAAAACAATTCTCAGTGAGAAGTTTTCCTTGATGGTCTTGTATGCTTCAAGCATGTTGTCAGTCAGCTGAGTGCAGTTTGGTCGTCTGTAGTTGTGATTTCTCACCAACAGTGTTAAAATCATTCCATTGTGATTTGTCTGGACCGACTAGCAGATCTTATAATTTCCTGTCATATCCTGTCAATACGATGCATGATAGGAAAATGTTAGGGTGATTTTTGTGATCATTTGTCATTTAGCAGATCTGTGATCTGTGATCAGTGACTCAAAGGTCATAAATTACACCCAAAAATGTAGGTGGCAAATTTTTATGGTCCTGTTTTCAAACACTAGTTAGAGCACCTTAATGAATTTTGTAACAGTCTGGTCAAGCAGGCTTCATGCATTACTATGCCCAAACAAATTAGCAAATGTCATTTTTGTGCTTGCATGAAATTAAGAACCTCTGAGAGCATGGACAGAAACGTGGAACCTATTTAATGTTTAAAGTATTTTTGTAGTTACATTTCCATTTAATTTTTGGAGATGTTTTATTCTAGGAATGTTGTTGATTGTTATTATTTGAAATATATTATTTGAAAATTGTTTGACTATTTGCTGTTTTTTGTTTGGGTTATAGTAATGGGTTATAGTAATGCAGTTTAGACACTTTAAAAGAAATTACAATTAAATCTCTCTTGCAAGATGCACTATACTCCTAAGACAACTATTATTATACAGTAGGAAAAATAGGCACATTAGGGTGTTGCAATTGACACCAACCTCTGACCTTGGTGGTTATGTACGAGTCTCTACAATACATGAGCAAGAACTACTGAGAAATAAACATTGATTTAAATGAAGAAGTATTAAATTGAAAATGCATACATGCCCCATACAGGCATATAAGAGACGAGTCATTCCATCTGCCCATACAAAAATTAACGCGTGTGCTGCACATTTTTTATTCTGTATTTGCACTAAGAGAATTGGTGTGCTGCAGTTTTATTTAAATACCATCCACTCTGTGTGGAGAGCAGGGACTGTGTGTTTCAGTTGTCATGGTATTGGTGAGGTCATGCTGTCTGGTCAAGCATAAAGCTGCTGCTTTGAATGTAGCCAAATGAACAAAAAACCGTCAAAATGCAGGAAAAATTTACATAAAGTACTCCCAACTTAGGCTCTTGTTTTGAATTGTACTTTTTTTTTAATTATTATTATTTTTTTACATTCTTTTTTTTGTTGCTGTGTAGTCATGTGACTACATTGCCCCTGGGGAGCGATTGTTTATGTATTGTTTGTGTATTCAAATAGCTACTAAAAGCAGTCCTACACTGCCCTCTTGATATCACATGAAAATGATTTTAAACCTCTAATTAACCACAGATGTGTTTTTTTAACCTTCAAAGCATGTCCTTTAAATTTCTCCTATTAGTTACGTCTTCGTATTAAAATATTATGTGTTGTTTTGTGACTTTGCTCAGTCCAGTGTACAGTACATAAATTTAATTTTAAACCAGTCGGATCTATGTTTTCTTTTAAAGGAGAGAGCATCTACATTAATCTGTATGGAGCGTCTACAGATGTCAATGTGAGATTTGACAAGAACTCTGTGCTGCTGGAGAAAACCTACATAAGTATGACCAACCAGCGGACAGTGACCATCCTGAACAGAAGTGACTCCATAGTGCATTATCAGTGGAAGAACTTTGCCACTGAGGAGGAAGAGGAACAGAATAGGCTAAGGTCTGGCTAAACTGGCTAAAGCAGGGTTACTATTAGGCTGTATTTGAAGTAAAAAAACCTACAGTGGGGCAGTATTTAGTCAGCCACTGATTGTAGGATTTTAAAGAATTTAATTGTAAATCATGGTGGAAATTAGGTATTTGGTCACCCACAAACAAGCAAGATGTCTGGCTCTCACAGACTTGTAACTTCTTCTTTAAGAAGCTCTTCTGTCCTCCACTCGTTACCTGTATTAATGGCATCGGTTTGACCTCGTTATCTGTATAAAAAACACCTGTCCACTGCCTCAATCATTCAGATTCCAAACTTAACCATGGCCAAGACCAAAGAGCTGTTGAAGGACACCAGGAAGAAAATTGTAGACCTGCACCAGACTGGGAAGAGTGAATGTACAATAGGCAAGCAGGTTGGTGTGAATAAATCAACTGTGGGAGCAATTGTAAGAAAATGGAAGACATACAAGACCATTGATAATCTCCCTTGATCTGGGGCTCCACACAAGATCTCATCCCGTGGGGTCAAAATGATCATGAGAACGGTGAGCAAAAATCCCAGAACTACACAGAGGGAACTGATGAATGACCTGCAGAGAGCTAGAACCAAAGTAACAAATGCTACCATCAGTAACACACTACGCCAAGAGAGACTCAGATCCTGCAGTGCCAGGCATGTCCCCCTGCTTAAGCCAGTACATGTCCAGGCCCATCTGACGTTTGTCAGAGAGCATATGGATGATTCAGAAGAGGATTGGGAGAATATCATGTGGTCAGATGAAACCGAAATAGAAATAGAACACTCAACTTGATGTGTTTGGAGGAAGAAAAATACTGACTGGCATCCCAAGAACACCATACCTACTGTGAAGCATGGGGGTGGAAACATCATGCTTTGGGGCTGTTTTTCTGCAAACGGGACAGGATCCATGTTAAGGGAAGAATGAACGGGGCCATGTATCGTGAGATTTTAAGGCAAAACCGCTTTCCGTCAGTGAGAGCCCAGGAGTGGCCTAGCCAGTCTCCAGACCTTAACCCCATAGAAAATTTGTGGAGAGAGTTAAAGTCTGTGTTGCCCAGCAACAGCCCAAAACATTACTACTCTTGAGGAGATCTGCATGGAGGAATGGGCCAAAATACCAGCTAGCTACAGTGTTTGCAAACCTGGTGAAGACTTACGGGAAACGTTTGACCTCTGCCATTGCCAACAAAGTTACATAGTATTGAGTTGAACTTTTGTTATTGACCAAATACTTATTTTCCACCATAATTTACAAATAAATTCTTAAAAAATCCTACTGTGTGATTTCCTGGATTTTTTTCTCAATTTGTCTCTTATAGTTGAAATGTACCTATCATGAAAATTACAGGCCTCTCACATCTTTATAAGTAGGAGAACTTGTACAATCAGTGGCTGACTAAATGCTTTTTTTACCCCACTGTACAGCCTAAAAAAAGACTCACCCAGATAGAAATGTCAGATGGCTGCAGATTATGTTAATGAAGTGTGGTCTGATTAGACACTGCATTTTGCCACAAGAGGGTGTTAAAGTGCTTCCCCCACTGGCCTATGAAAAGGCTCTCAGAGGTAGTGTACCTCTTGGTGAGAGATAGTTGACTGCTAGACATGCCTCTATAATGCACTCAAAGACATTTGGCCCAGTTGACAGACTTTGAGAGGGGGTGCATCACTGGACTGAGAGAATTAGGATGATCATTACGATAAATAGGCTGTTCTGACTTAGCTGTTAGCAAGGGTTAGAAGCAGTGGTTCTGTGAGGGCACACACATGGCGAACAGGCTCCAGATGGCCCAGACAGACCGACAGTATAGAACATTGTTTGATCCACCAACAAGCATGAGTAGCTACCACAGTTTCATTGTCCACATCCTTGTCTCTTTCTGGACCATTTCCAGGCGCTTAGCAGAAGGAAATTTGTTGTCCTGGCACCCATTACGTGTCCTGCTATTGACAGCCAGCCACTGTCGACTTTGTTTGCCTTTGTGGCATCATGAATGAGAAACCTGGACTGCTGTGGGCTGGGAACGTATCGTCTTTAGCAACAATTCCACGTTCCATTTGGGATCTGACAGTTGGGTTTGAGTATGGAGGCTTTGTTTTTCAGCGTTTCAATCCTGCTTTTGCTGTGGAGCGACACACTGCCCCTACTGCTGGTGCGATGATCTGGTGAACCATCACATATAACAGTCAGCTGCCTCTAGTAGTGATATGAGGGACACTAACAACTCAGCGACATATGCAGGACATCCTGTGGCCACATGTACTGCCTCTCATGGCAGGGCTTCCAACTGGTATTTTCCAGCAGGATAATACTTGCCCACACACTGCAAGGATTTCCCAGGAATGTCTCCGCCAGATGGCAACACTTCCTTGGTCTGTGAAGTCACCAGATTTATTACCAATTGAACATTCATGGGCCGAGCTGGGATGCCAGCTTTGGCAGCCTATGAGTATGCAGGATCTACAGGTCCAGTTGCAACATCTGTGGGTTAAAGTGTCGTAGAGGCATGTTTAGCAGTCAACAGTCTCTCACCAGAGGTACATTTCCCAAAAGTAGCTTCTGATAGCCTTTGTATAGGGCAGTGGGGGAAGCGATTTTATGCCCTCTTGTGGCATAAAATCAGACCACACCTGTAATCATTTACATATCTGCCTGAGGCAGAACATCACACAAAGATTTGCAGCAATCCGACATTTCTATCTGAGTGAGGTTTTTTTTTTGCAGTGAGTATATAATGAATTTATTAATCTGTAGGTCCTGTTCGGAGCTGCAGCAGGAGAAGGATGATGAGATGGAGCAGTTTCTAACGGAGTGTGGTGCTGACCCTACACTTCGCCACCGCCTTTCACTGCTCTCACGTACCTTCCAGCAACGACACAGGCAGCTCCGTCTGGATAACCTGGCTTTCAGTGACCAACACATCATCCTGGAGCCCCAGGTGTTTTAACACACACATATGCAAACAGTTCATTTTGGAAAGATTAACATCCTGTCTAGATATGCATATGGTTTTTCAATTTTGAAGTTTGTCTCCATGCAGGAGTACACAACAACAAGTAAATTTGAATCCTGGGATGTCCATGTACTGTACAACCATATACCTACATGCAAGGCATAAAGCAGTCTCATGCCATAATTTGACAGCTTACATAATGTGGGTGCTTTGACTAATTAGCCCAAGAGGCTTCTGTATGTGGGGGAGTATGCACAGTACTGTGTTTGATTGAGTGGCAGGGCTAATTATGAATGAAGATTTTTCAGAGTATGTAAATCCATCAGAATAGTACTGCACTATTGTCCCTAATTTGCCATAACACTGGTTTCCTTACGGTAATGTTTTCAGCATGTTGCTTTAATATAAGCTTTAATAAAATCTTATTTAATGTGTGTTTTTTGTAAACTCAAATTATTACAAATTATTATTATTGTTATTATTTATTTATAACTCTTTGTAAACTCTGATAGCTTATGAGTCATTTAGAATTTTCTGTGTTTCTGCATAAATATAATCTAAAACATCCTCAGATTCTGAATGTGGATAAAGCCAGCTAAACAAATTATAACTGGTTTCCTCATTTATTGAAGAAAATTATCCAATTTATCTTAACCTTATCTGTGACTGGAAAAAGTATGTGAACCTCTAGGATTAGCAGTTAATTTGAAGGTGAAATTAGTCAGATGTTTTCATTCAAATGAGATGGCAATGAGGTGTGAGTGGGAGCCCAGCTGTATTTAAAGAACAGAGATATATCCCTGTCAATTTAAAACACATGTTTGTGGAAGTGTATCACAGCACAAACAAGTGAGATTTCTGAGGGCCTCAGAAAAACAGTTCTCACCAAGCCGGAAAATGTTACAATTTCTAAAGATTTTGGGCTTCACCAATTCACAGCCAGGTCAAACTGTGTGCGTATGTAGGAAATTCGAGAACATTGTTACCCTCCTCAGGAGTTGTAGGCTAACAAAGATCACTTCAAGAGCACTGTATTGTGTGGTCACAATGGAACCTAGGGTAACTCCTAAGCAATTAAAGGTCTCTTTCACATTGGCTAATTTCAGTGTTCATGAGTCCACCATCAGGAGAACACCGAACAACAAATGTTCTGAAAAGCAGGGCTGCAATGAGAAAGCCAGCTCAAATAGTAACATTATTGCTGGCTATCGGAAAATATTATGTGGATGAATGAAACAAAAATAGAAATTATTGGTTTAAATGAAGATTTAAATTTTGGCTTTAAATGATTTGATTTAGTACAGTGCTGCATTTGGAGAAAGGAAAACACATTGTGGTGGTAGTACCATGGTTTGGACCTGTTTTGCTGCATCTGGGCCGAGACTTTGCCTTCACTGATGGAACAATGAATTTTGAATTGTACTTGCAAGTTCTGAATCTCAAGAGAATGTGGGGCATACAGAAAGACAATGACCCTAATTATGCATGTTGTTCAACAAAAAATGTTTAATGAAGAACAGAGTTAATGTTTTGGAATGATCAATTCAATGTCCTGACTTTATTCCAAAAAGAGTTGTTGTGGAAGGACCTGAAGTGAGCAGATCCCATAGATGAAGTTGTTCTGAATTTAGGAATGGGCTAAAATACCTCCAAGCTGATGTGTAGGATTGGTTAACACGTAGCGGAAATGTGTAGTTCCAGTTATTGATGCTCAAGGGAGGTCAGAGTAGATACTGAAAACAAAGGTCCGCATACATTTGCCACTCACAGATATGTAATGTTTAGTAATTTCTATAATAAATTTGTGTAATTGCGTTCTCCCCTTTAGGACTTGTGTGAAAATCTGATGAGGTCATTTTTATTCAGAACTACAAAACATTCTAAAGGGTTTAGAAACTTTCAAGCACCACTGTATATTATAGTTGTCGCAGTGAATGTGTCGCAGTGTGTCACTTACTGCAGTTTTGGATCTGTGCTTGTCTTCTTATTCTCTGATTAAATCAGGGCATCTGTCCTGGGTGACAGAGATAGATCTGTCTTGGTTGTTTACTCCAAAAGAACTCAGCCTTTTAAAGAAACATGTCCTCCCCTAATAAGTAAATTATCAGGATAAAGTCCTTATCAAACCCCGCCAACTAGCTCTGATTTCCTTTGATGGGTGAAATCGAGCATGCTTACCCCATATACCACTGCAGATACATTTATAGTTTGTTGTTGAAGTTATACTAAGCATAAATTTGTTGTTAACAATGTTTCTGAATTTCTGCAGGTATTTTTAAATTCTGATTAACATGCACAACTGGGCGGCGCGGTGGCTCGGTGGGTAGCACCGCCGCCTCGCAGCAAGAAGGTCCTTTGTTCAATCCCATGGTGGAGCAGCCTGGGTCCTTTCTGTGTGGTGTCTCCATGTCCTCCCTGTATCTGCATGGGTTTACTCCGGGTACTCCGGTTTCCTCCCACAGTCCAAAGACATGGATTAGGTTAATTGATTACGCTAAATTACACAACTTGTGGGTATTCTTGAGGGTAGTCAATTTTCTGACATCAACTTATACGTCTTATATAAGGTGACAACAGACGACTCCATAGTTTAAATACCTTAAATGCTTCTGTAAAAAGATGCTTGGCAACATGCCTTACACATGAGAAAACAGCAAGCACTTGCTGGTTCTAATAAAAGTACCCAATAAAAGAAAAGTTTTTATTTTAAAAATGTATTTTTCTGGTAATCTCTGTTGTTTTTTGCATTCTGAATGCAATTTGTCCACAGTTTCCATCACAGATGTCTCTGAAGTGTACTGCAGCAACCAACATAAGACATGTTGAAATGTTATTGATCTATTAAAAAGTAATAAATGTGTTTTGTTGAAGCTTATAATGTTTTCTTTACAATGTTAATGAAAAGAAAACTATCTTTTCAGTGTCAAATACCAGCAGACGTAAGTGCAAGGAATTACAATTTAACTTTACCTGTGTGTGTGTGTGTGTGTGTGTGTGTGTCTGTGTGTGTGTGTGTGTGTGGTGGTGCTGCATGTAAGCAGCCAGCTGCTCAGTGGTAATAAAATATGCTTATTTGTTACTCCTCAGTGCATTCCATAATTGTTGTAGCTCTGCACAACGTGAGCTGGAAATACACTCTGTATGTATACAGTAGTTTAGAAATCTCTGTTTTGGAAACTTTATTATGGGGTGAATAGTATTGCTTGGTTTAACTGATAGTTTTAATTCTTTTTATATTGGCTAGTTTTTATGGTTTATTTGTAATAATGATTCCTACAAGCAAATCGTAGAGCAGCTGAAATGCCTGGGGTACACTTTTTGGTTGATCCGAGTGGAAAGATTTCTATGCTCTAGTTGTCAGTGTCTCTCTCTATTGCTTTCAGGAGGGGGACATCTGGCCAAACCGTACAGCAGAAATCACCGTCATCTTTAAACCCCAGGAAGCCAAGCTCTACCAACACACTGTGTACTGTGATGTCACAGGTAATGGCTTGGCTTGTTTTTGCTATATTTTATAATTTAATTATAGTGGTACCTCGGTTCTCGACCATCTCGGAACTTGTGGATTTTGGTTCTCTACACATTTTGACTTGAAAAATGTGTCTCAGGTTCTTGTCGTTTGCTTGGTACTCGGCACACTTGCTTCAACTTGTATGAGTTGAGCCGCGTGACTTGTTTCAGCCGAAACTCGATTCATGAGTCACGATTCAGTACTCAGTGATTCAGGTTCAAAATAGCACTTGCTCATTGAAGAACCTCGTTGTGTTTATCGTGTTTTCTTTATTTTTACATCTACAGTACTGTATTCATGGTGCAAATAAGTCTCCATGGGTCCTAAAAAGGTTAATTATGAGAACTAATCGAAAGGAAGCCAAAAGGAAACAGTTAGCTCAGCAGCTATAGCTTAGCATCAATAGTGTAATTGTTTTGCTTTTACTTTTCCCTTTAAATCCATAACTCACTAAAGTTCATGAGATTTTTCAGTACTTTATTATAAAATAAGCTTTGTGTTAATGATTTTGGCCAATTGTAGGTTAATGTACAGTGTTGCTTAAAAGTTTGTGAACCCTTTAGAATTTTCAATATTTCTGCATAAATATGACCTAAAACATCATCACTTTTTCACACAAGTTCTAAAAGTAATAAAGAGAAGATAAAGAGAACCCAGTTAAACAAATGAGACAAATATTATACTTGGTTATTTATTTATTGAGGAAAATTATCCAATATTACATATTAGCAAGTGGCAAAAGTATGTGAACCTTTAGGATTAGCAGTTAATTTGAAGGAGAAATTAGTCAGGTGTTTTCAATCAATGGGATGACAATCAGGTGTGAGTGGGCACCCTGTTTTATTCAAAGAACAGGGATCTATCAAAGTTTGTTCTTCATAAGACATATTTGTGGAAGTGTTTCATGGCACGAACAAAGGAGATTTCTGAGAACCTCAGAAAAAGAGTTGTTGTTGCTCATCAGGCTGGAAAAGTTTACAAAACCATCTCTAAAGTGTTTGGACTCCACCAATCCACAGTCAGACAGATTGTGTACAAATGGAGGAAATTCCAGACCATTGTTACCCTCCCCAGGAGTGGTTGACCAACAAGATCACTCCAAGAGCAAGGCGTGTAATAGATGGTGAGGTCACAAAGGACCTCAGGGTAACGTCTAAGCAACTGAAGGCCTCTCTAACATTGGCTAATATTAATGTTCATGAGTCCCACAATCAGAAGAACACTGAAGAACAATGGTGTGCATGGCAGGGTCACAAGGAGAAAGCCACTGCTCTCCAAAAAGAACATTGCTGCTCGTCTGCAGTTTGCTAAAGATCATGTGGACAAGCCAGAAGGCTATTGGAAGAATGTTTTGTGAACAGATGAGACCAAAATAGAACTTTTTGGTTTAAAAGAAAAGCGTTATGTTTGGAGAAAGGAAAACACTGCATTCCAGCTGCATTAAATTACAAATATTAAATTACTTATCATAGGCTCCACTATGATACAATATAGACCGCTCTACCAAACACTCATTAAACTCATCTTCTTTATTATGGGAAGAATTTGCTTGGTACTTGTCATGTTCGATTCTCGACAGGCCATTCGAGAACGAATTATAGACGAGAACCGAGGTACCAGTGTAATATATAATTCAAAGTGAGATAAATACCGCTAACGTGCTTGTGTGTTTTGAAGTGGCTCATAAAGTGATTTTCATGTGCGTATTTAAGCGCATCTGTCTTAAATGAACTTGCGTTTATATTTATTAGTTTTTTGGGTGTTTATTTATACATATGTGACTATATGAAAAATGTTCTGATGCAGGTCGAGAATCCCGCTTACCACTGCGTATAAAGGGAGAGGGCATGGGGCCCAAACTGCAGTTTAACTTTGATCTGCTAGATATAGGCAACATCTTTGTTGGTTCCAAGCACAGCTATGAGGTATGAGTCATCACATCACTTTTAAAAAATAATATCTGGCAGTATTAATAAGATGCTGTTAAAAAAACTAAAGTATTCAAACATGGCTCTTTTTCAGAGAGCCATGAAATGTTTTTTAAATAAATATATAAAGAATCATATCAAACTGAATCAGTGATACATTTTTAAAAATAACTTTTTAGTAAGCAAAAGAAATCAAGAGGCTGCCATTTGTTTTCTTACATTCTTAATACAATTCATGGTTATGGGAAACCAACCCTAGACAGGCACAAGAGCACATGCACAGACAAACACTAGGACACACTGGGGTACACACTGGGGTACTTTATAGACACCAGTTAACCCAAAATGTCTTTGCATTGTGAAAGGAAACCCACACAGACTTTGGGAGAATATGCAAAGTCCACTCACAACAGTGTGACAACAGTGTTAACTACTGCACCACCTTAACTTTTTTAAACTGCTTATTTAAAAATATGTTTTAAATGCTGTATTTTTGAGATATGCCGGTGCTTAATATGGATGCATGCGTTTTAAATAAACAGTCATAAAATCTAATCTTAATCCATAACAATAAATGGTGCTGTTTAAAAAATTTCATCAGTTTATTAGCAAACAGCGTTTTAAATTTGTTCACAAGCCTCCTTATCAGCATTTATGATTTTAAACATAAAAGGTAGTAGCATCATATTGAGTCCGGCTGTTTACATGAAATGTGGATTGCATTAGAATTAATTTAACAGCAAGGAACGATTGAAGATCCATTTTCCAACATTTGAAGTAGAACTGTATGTCTTGTTCAGCAGAACTATTCTTATCATCAATATATACTTCATAATTATTGCAGTACCGTGTGTACCTGTTATAATATAGACTAGCTTAATTGGATTGGGCCTGGAACCTTGCTTTGAAGATAATGTATATGCATATTTGGCTTTTATAACTCCTCTGAGTGTTCATGTAACATCTTTGACCATTCCAGGATGTAAGACATCATAACTGCTTAATTCACATAGTTACAGTTAGTCTAGTTGTGCGGTATTGCTGCATGCGTTCCAACAGATCTTCTCACAGTTTCAGTATTTTCTTGCTCTTATGTTTTCTGAAGGTGCTTGTGAGCAATAAGGGGCTTATAGATGCTCCGTACAAGGTTGAGCCTCCAACTACAGCTATGGGACTGTGCTTCTCATTCAGCCCTTCTGAGGGCATGGTGCCGCATGGGGCCTGCCATGCTCTGGAGGTCCGCTTCTCTTCAGACATCCTGGGCACATTTTCTGAGGAGATTCATTTTACTTGTGGTGGGAAATCCCCAGCTCTCAGTCGTCACATTCAGGTCATTATGGCTCTCTTTTAATCGATTTAACTAATGCACTCGGATTCTTCAAGCCTTTTGTTTATCAAGATTCAGCAACTGCACTCATTTCCCAGCTTGCATATTGCTCTGTCTATTTTTGGATCTATTGTTGTGCTGAAGACATGCATACAAAAGAGTTACATTAATATCTAAAAAGTGAACCCGAGGTTGGTGTGAACTGTATGATGGACTTACTATTCCTGGCACTTCTTTCGCAGTAAGATTGATTGTTGCTGAAAATGCTGAAAAAGCACCACTCTTCACTGTCATCCTTTTTGTCCCAGTTGTCTTCGTCTTTCTATTAAGCGATTTAACTTAATATCAGCAGGTCTTTGATAGTTAAATAATAATTAGCTCATAAATTAATTGCAAATTGCATGTCCAGTGACCTTTACCTCCCAGGGTGCAGTGTGGAGTGAGTTTAAATTAGAACATTATCCTTTTGTCTGTGGCAGGGGCTGTGTAATGGGTCCAACTTTCCAATTCAGCATCCCAGAGCTTAATTTCGGAGAGGTGTCCTATGGTAAATGACTTTGCACTGCATAAAGATTAGCCATGTCACTCATGTAATACCTCTATAAAAGTACCATTGTCATGTTTTGTTTCCCTGTTGATTATATGCTGTTTTTGCTTTTGTTTTCCCTGCACTGACCTTACAGGCTGTCCTCACACGGTGACCTGCTCACTTAGCAATACCTCACTGGTATCTATGAGCTTTGGCCTCCGGATCCCTAGAGATGGGACTCAGAGGGACAGTGTGACCAGTGCAGAGCAGGTTTCACAGCTGGACAGGAATGACTGGAGGCCAGGGAACAGTGCAAGTGAGAGGCCTCGAGAATTTACAGTGACACCCAGTTCAGGCACCATCCGGGCTCAAAGCCAGATGGACATCAAGGTAGTATTCTTTGTATTTCTTTGCAAGTTTTTCTTTGGCTCTTCCACTGCACATTTGAAACAAATTTGAATTGATTTTGCTATGCAAAGGGTAGTCTAATTTGGTATAGCCAGACTGTCTTACCTGCCCTTTCTTATAATACACAAATCTTGTGCCTTTGCAGTTCCCTGACTGTGAGCAGCTGTATTCTATTCAGTGCAGAACATTGAGCGTTAATCATTTTTAGAGAGCTTGGAGAAAATAAAAACATTACAAAAGACAGAGGATAAGCAAGCTTCCTGAGCCCCATCAAGCTGCACTATCTCACTTTGCTTTCTTCACTGCCTGTCTGGAATTGCGTGTACTTGTCAGGCTGGGGTCTTTTTCCATCATCACTCACTGGCTCGCCTTCGGAGGGATTATATGTCAGATGTGTCCGGGGTATCTTTTCTGAGTTTGAGATATCTCCTATCAGGTTGCAGGGTGTCCTGGTCGTTCCCTTTGATAGCGCTGTCACTCAGTATAGCTCTAATGAGGCCTAGCTATTGAGCATGGTCTGCATAAGGAATCAGCTGCAATGTCTTTTGAGAAGGATGGTGACTCTCAGTATCACTGGATCAGACTTCACAGACCGTCCACACTGCACCAAATCTACAGGAATGGATTGAGTATCCATGGAGGCCCCACCTCTAGGGTATTATACGCATTAATGGAGTTGTATTGTACAGGTACACCCTGATTTACTATGGGGTTACATTCCGACAAATCCATCATAAGTTAAATGCATCGTGAACCGATGATTTAAATATAGTCTGTGTTGCATTGTAGCGGAGCCGACCTTATTGTTGAAAACACTTATACAATAACCTACAGTTGGCCAAAATCATTATCATAAAGCTTATTTTATAATAAAGTGTTGAAAATCTCATGTCATTTAGTGAGCGATGGATTGAAAGTGAAAAGTAAAAGCAAAACACTTACTCTACTGGTGTATTCAGAGCGCTAGCATAGTCAACTACAGCCTGAAAGTGTTCTGGAGCATTCAATTTCTGTTTCCTTTTTGGTTGGCTCTTATAACTGACCTTTTAAGGACCCATAGGGAGTATTTTCTTTCAGAATACAGTACTGTAGATGTTAACATAAAGAGAAACATGATAAACACAGCATGGAATCTTCACTGAGCAAGGGCTATTGTGAATCTGAATTGTGTACTGAATTGTGAATCATGAATCATTAATCGAGATTCAGCTGAAACGAGTCGCTCGGCTCCACTCATACAGGTTTAAGCAAGCGTGCCGAGTACCGAGCAAACGACGAGAACTGAGACAATACATAGAGAATATAAATACATAGAGAACTGAATTCTGAGTTCTGAGGTGGACGAGAACCGAGGTACCTTTGTATTTATTTTAATTTGTTTGAGGTGTGCTTCACAAAGCCAACATATGTATGTATGTGCCTGTGTGCATTTGTGCTTGGTGCAGGTGACATTGTGCTCCAACACGGTGCAGCAATACAGCCTGGCTCTGGTTGTGGATGTGCAGGGAGTTGGGGAGGAAGTACTAGCTCTCCCAATCAAAGCCAGGTAGGGTCTATCTAGAACTTTCTATGTACTCTCCTTGTATATACTATATAAAGTTTACATCCTATTTGCTCACTCTTTCTGTAGATGTGTTGTTCCTGAAGTTTACCTGGAGAATCATGTGCTTCAGTTCCAGCACTGCTTCTTGGGTTACCCCTATGAGCAGTCTATCAGACTGATTAATGACTCGAGCCTCCCTGCATGCTATGGCCTTCTAGCCCAGGTGAAATGAATAGCAATTCATTATCTGTCAATGAAATCTAAGTAACCCGTGGTTAGGTTTACATTAAGATCGGTTATGTGAAGGAAGTTCTCTTTCCAGTACTACAAAATTAAAAGAAAATTGTTGCTAGACTGGCCTGATTTCTTGACCAGTTTGTGTCCCAATGTGCAGCTCTGCCATGTGATTGTCTTTGAATATGTAGGAATATGAGGAGAACCCAGCTCTGCTTTTCTCTAGTCCTCATCCACGTGGAATAATCAAACCATACAGTGCAGAACTGATACCACTGGTTCTTCAGGCCAAAAGAGTGGGCCAGCTACAACTCCCTGCTCTCCTTGCGATTCTAGGCCAAGAGGGACCGCCACTTGTGAGTATCTGTGTGTGTGTGTGTGTGTGTGTGTGTGTGTGTTGGAGAGGGGTTGAAAGGTCAAGTGTATGTAGCATTGTGAGGACCAAATGTCCCCAAAGTGATAGAAAGATCTGACATATTTTAACCTTGTGGGGACATTTTGGTGGTTCTTATTGGAGGAAATACTTTTTTCCCCTTTTATTTGAAAAACCTAAACAACCAAAATATTTGCTTTAAGTTACTAATGTTAGGGTCAGGTGTAGCATTAATTAGAGACAGTAATGTTATGCCAGTGGAAAGTCCCCACAATGGTAAACTTGTGGTAAAGGCAAACTTGTGTGAGTGTGAGCGGCCATGTTTACATTACATTGTGGGGACCATGTTCCCACAAGGATAGAAAGATCTGATATTTTTGACATTGATGGGACTTTTTGCTGGTCCCCACAAGGGTAACTGCTGTTTTACAGAAACTGCAACTTTGTTTTGAAAAACCAAAAGATTTACTTTAGGTTACTGAGGTTAAAGTTAGGTTAAGAGGTAGGTGTAGCATTAATTAGCTACAGTAACCATTGTTTTTATGGGAAGTCCCCATGAAGAAGCACGTGTGTGTGAGTGTGTGTGTGTGTACCTTGACTTGCTATACTTGTGAGGACCTAATGTAATTACGATGTTAGGAAAACCTGGCAAATTTCACTTCTTTAATTGTTTTTTTTCTTTATAAAAATGGCAGCTTTTACTTGGAAAAACTAAAAGAGCCAAAATATTTGCTTTAGGTTACAGATGTTAAGGTTAGGTTTAGGGGTTGGTGTAAGTGTAGCATTCATTTGATACAGTAATCATTCAATATTATTCATGTCAACACAAAGTCCTCACAAGGGTAGCAAGACAAACGTGTATGTGTATTGAGTGTGTGATGAGGAGAGAGATGCATTTGATATATAACAAAGCATAATTAAATGCCCATGCTAGCTGTTACTTACTTACTTAGAAATGTAATATGTTGTTAGATATAGAAATGTATGTAATTTATGTAAGTGGAATGGTTGGTTACTGTCTGTAAGCTCTTGCTCCTCCAGTCCCTGTGTGTCTCCCATAGGAGTTGCTCCTGACTTGCAATGGCCAGGGCCCCGCTGTCACGCTTTCTGCCACTGAGCTGAATTTTGGCACCATCTTCGTTCTTACAGACATCTCAAGGACGCTGCAGGTGTCCAACCAGTCCCCCATCCCAGCATGCTTCAAGGCACAAATGGTGAGTGACAGAGCACACTGTCTTCACAACCCACATGCTTAATGATTTGCCTCTCCTTGCAGCATTTTACCTTTCATTAATTATCACATATATCGAGCCTGTAATACAGTAGTTTAGGGGCTGAATGATATGTTTTAATATTGTATTACCACACTGGACATTGTTTGGGATTGTAGAGTAGCGGTTACAGCACTGGACTCTGGACCAGAAGATCCAGGGTTAAAATCCCACCTCTGCCAAGCCACCACTGTTGGGTCCTTGAGCAAGACTCTTAACCCACAATTGCTTGGATTGTAAGTTTGTATCAGTTGAAAGTCGCTCTGGATAAGGGCATCTGCTAAATTACATGAATGTAAGTGTTATGTAAATGTTTGCTATATCATGTTTTTCATTGGATATCATAAAGACTTGTCATTAATTTGTTAGGGTAGATTGTCTTAATAGTCCTTATTATTGAATACTTTACTGTCTATATGCGTAACCTTGGGGGAAAAAACCTGTTATTTGGTCTTCTTATGGTGGTTTGGGAACTTTGTGCTCTGTTCCACCAGGCTGGTGGATGTCTGCTTAAAGATAAAAGCCAGCTAAAGCCCCTTAAGTCACATATCTTATTTAAGTGGCCTAAATTCCCCTTATCTCTACTTCCCCTGTCATTAGAAGGGCATTCTTTATATTTTAAATCCAGATATTTTTAGCTGCAGACTTAGTTGGATTTATCCAATGAAGGATTTTGAATGCATGTGGTGTGCTCACACACACACACACACACACACACACACACACACACACACACACACATATACACAGAGCACTCTTCCTTAAAGTGCACCATGGAAGAAATTCTCTGACCTTGCAGCTTCCACTAAGGATGAGTACTTGTACTTTGACAGTGCAGCAGCTTTTACAGAGCATTTATCAGTTTCGATCTGAATTACATTACAGGCATGCATGGGCTTCTGGTCAAGAAGTGGCAGTGTAGGTTGCAAGACAAGTTTACCATTTTATAATGCTAGCTAAGTTTGTTTCTGTATGGTTTATTCCACAATTATTGCTGGTCTTTATGTAAATGGACAAAAATGAATGTATACAAACATATTGCACAAAATGTCCAAACAACTGGAGAAACTAATTACCCTTCCTCTAACATTTAAGTATGCAAACTGTGGGGAGGGACCCCTGGCGGTTGCAGGGGGAAATACAGAAATGGCAGCTGCAACAGACATACGGTGGGGCAAAAAAGTATTTAGTCAGTCACTGATTGTGCATGTTCTCCGACGTAGAAAGATGAGAGAGGTCTGTAATTTTCATGATACACGTCAACTATGAGAGACAAAATGAGAAAAAAATCCAGGAAATCACATTACAGGATTTTTAAAGAATTTAAATGTAAATCATGGTGGAAAATAAGTATTTGGTCACAAACAAACAAGTAAGATTTCTGACTCTCACAGACCTGTCACTTCGTTTTAAGAAACTCTTCTGACCTCCACTTGTTACCCTGTATTAATGGTACCTGTTTGACATCATTATTTTGTAATAATAGAAACCTGTCCCAGCCTCAAACAGTCAGACTCCAAACTCAATCATGGCCAAGACCAAATAGCTTGTCGAAGAACACCAGGAAGAAAATTTGTAGACCTGCACCAGGCTGGTAAGAGTGATCTACTACAATAGGCAAGCAGGTTTGGTGTAAAATAAATAAACTGTGGGAGCAAATTGACAGTCATACAAGACCATTGATAATGTCCCTCGATCTGGGGGGGCTCCACACAAGATTTCATCCCCCCGTTTTTTGGGGGGTTCAAAATGATCGGTGAGCAAAAATCCCCAGAACTTCACGAAGGGACCTGATGAGTTGACCTGCAGAGAGCTGGGACCCAAAGTACAAAGGCTACCATCAGTCAGTAACACACTATGCCGAGAGGGACTCAGATCCTGCAGTGCCAGGGGCGTGTCCCCCTGCTTAAGCCCCAGAAGTACATGTCCAGGCCCATCTGAAGTTTGCCCAGAGAACATATGGATGATCCAGAAGAAGATTAGAGACCTATATATGTGGTCAGATATTAAACTTAAAATAGAACTTTTTTGTGGTAAAAACTCAACTTGCCGTGTTTGAAGGAAGAAGAATTCTTGAGTTGCACCATACCTACTGTGAAGCATGGGGGTGGAAAAATCATGCTTTGGGTCTGTTTGTTTCTTTTTTTTTCTGCAAAAGGGGTACAGGATGACGGATCCGTCCGTGTTAAGGGAGAAGAATGAAGGGGCCATGGGGGGCCATGTATCGTGAGATTTTAAGCCAAAACCTCCTTTTTCCATCAGTGAGAGCATTGAAGATGGAACGTGGCTGGGTCTTCCAGCATGACAATGATCCCAAACACACCGCTCAGGCAATGAAGGAGTGGCTCCGTAAAAAGCATTTCAAGATCCTGGAGTGGCTTAGCCAGTCTCCAGACCTCAGCCCCATAGAATATTTGTGGAGGTAGTTGAAAATCTGTGTTGCCTCAAAACATCACCACTTTAGAGGAGATCTGCATGGAGGAATGGGCAACAGTTTGTGCAAACCTGGTGAAGACTTACAGGAAACGTTTGATCTCTGTCACTGCCAACAAAGGTTATGTTACAAAGTTTTGAGTTGAACCAAATTTATTGACCAAATACTTATTTTCCACCATAATTTACAGTAAATTTTTTTTTTAATTCTACTTTGTGATGACTGACTGAGGCATGACTGAGAATTTTTAAAACTTAAATACTTTAATTGTTAAGCACATCATTGTATTATCAGTGAGAAATGTGCATGCAGGTGTAAGAACAGGTGTGTGTGAGCCTTGCTCCAGACAAAATGTGTTTATATACAGAACTCCTAACACATGAATGCCTAATAAGCATAAACCTTAAATATGGATTTTATTTCAATTATGGTGATAGTAATATTCCAACATAACACAGATAAGGCATGACATATCTGAGCAACCATTTGATTCTGGAGAGAAACCCTTATTGGGAAATGACTGGCTTAAAAAGTGGACAAATTATTAAAAAGACACTCTGAGAGAAAGGGTGTTTTAAGGGCAACTCTGGAATTCTGGCTTAGTCACAGCAACTTTAAGATGCTTAAGAGTGCTGCTGCCAGATCAGCAATTTATATGCATCCATACATCTAGAGTGTGAACTTTACATTTAAAGACAGCGGCACAAGCAGGTTTTTTACAACTCATCTTTATTAGTATGTTTTAATGTATTATTGATTTAGTTAATAGCTCTAATAACCATAATTTATTAAATGACTGTGTTTGCAATGTTTGATAAATGGCTTTGATGTCTGAGCTGATCATTGCCACAAAATGCGTTGCATAATGTGATCAATAGAAACCTGCATTATTCTGTTAACATACGTGGTAATTCAAAAAGCCACTAAGTAATTTGATTTAAGAATTTATACTTTCTGTCAGGGTACCTTGATTAATTACTCACATAAGACTGCAAGGGCCCATTTTAAAATAAATTAAGTACATTATCTTTTCCCTGGGTTGTATGGTATGTAGTGCACTGGCTATGTGCAGAAAAGTTGGCACCTGGACACTGGGGTTAGGGGGACTAATTGGCAACACAGGTCAGCCCATCTCAGGGCATATGCAGACACACACTCACCCACATTGGATCCCTGTAGACACCAGGTGACCTAATGCATGTCTTTGGAACGTGATGTGGAATTCAACTTACCCAGTGGAACCACAAATACGAGGAGAATGTGCAAATAGTACAGACAGTGGCTGGGCCACGTCTCAAACCCAGGTCTCTGGAGCTGTTAGGCCTTCCGATGATGAAATCATTTCCATAGAACATGAGATTGAAATAATATGACATTGCAAATGTATAGACTATTATTTCTGATTCATTTAATTATACTTTCCTAAAAACATGTTATTTTATAAATAAAAAGTCCTTGTATAAACTTTTGGACAATAGCAGATGTGCCAGGAAGAAAAATATATTTATACATGCAATATTTATAGATATATTCCCTTTCCTACATTTACACATATGTAGCATTTCTGTAGGAGGTACCCTTCAAAGAAGAGGTTGCCATGTCGTAATGACAATGGTAAGACAGGCCGAAGCAGTAGTGCTGACTTAGAAGTGTGTGGTTTTTCATGGTTCTTGTAGAGATTAGACTTTGTTTTTGCTGTGTTTTTGTCTCAGTACGGTCACTCTATAATGAGTGGATATTTGAGTTACTGTTGCCTTTCTATCATCCCAAACCAGCCTGACCGTTCTCCTCTGACCTCTGGCATCAACAAGGCATTTTCACTCAGAAAACTACTGATCACTGGATATTTTCTCTTTTTCTAGAGATGGCTTTGCATAAAAATCCCAGTAGATCTGCAGTTTATGAAATACTCAGGCCAGCCCGTCTAGCACAAACAACCATGCCACCTGCAAAGTCACTTAAATCTCCTTTCTTTCCTCATTCTGATGCACGGTTTGAATTTCAGTGGGTTGCGTTGATAATTTCTACATGCCTATACACGGAGTTTCTGCCATTTGATTGGCTGATTAGATATTTTCATTCACAAGCAGTTGGACAGCTGTACCTAATAAAGTGACCGGTGTGTGTACATGATCACGTTACAAATGTATTTTAACATTTTGTGCATAATAATACAGTATAAAGCGCAGTGTTTAGTTAACTGATTTCTGTTTCCCTATGGCTGGCTGGAATAAATGGTTTGAGAGATGCAGGTGGGACATTATGAATGCAAATGGATCCTCCTAAAGAATGTGAATAATAAACAGTTAATCAGAATAGACAGCACTCTCTGTTCTGAAAATTCCAATTAAAACCTTGTGCATGAGATTTCACTCAGCCAGGCCCATTACGGGAATTGATTTGAGTCCATCTGTGAGGTAAACAGTTAAGGTTGCTTGTGAGAACATTGTGTTTCTCACTTTTAGAAAGATGTTGAGATCAAAATCAAAGGGCATGAAAAACGCTGATAAGTGTGAAGCATCTAACAGTCACTCTGGATGTCCCCCACAGTATGTGCTGTTCTGGGCTGGGTCCTGCCTTGCATTCTGTGCTGCCAGACTTTTGTCTGACAGATCCCACAGACGCTTAATAGGATTGAGATCTGGGGAAATTGGAAGCCAAATGAACACCTTGAAGTCTTTGTCATGCTAATCAAATCTTTCCTGAGAAGTTTTTGCAGTGTGGCAGAGCAGATCATCCAACTGAACAAGATCACTGAGATTAGGGAACCCTTTAGAATTTTCTATGTTTCTGCATAAATATGACCTAAAACATCATCACTTTATCACACAAGTCCTAAAAGTAGATAAAGAGAACTCAGTTAAACAAATGAGACAAACATATTATACTTGGTTATTTATTTAATGAGGAAAATGATCCAATATTACATATTAGGGAGTTGCAAAAGCATGTGAACCTCTAGGGTTAGCAGTTAATTTGAAGCTGAAATTAGAGTCGGGTGTTTTCAATCAATGGGATGACAATCAGGTGTGAGTGGGCACCCTGTTTTATTTAAAGAACAGGGATCTATAAAAGTCTGCTCTTCACAACACATGTTTGTGGAAGTATAATCATGTCACGAACAAAGGAGATTTCTGAGGACCTTATAAAAGAGTGTTGACTCCACCAATCCACAGTCAGACAGATTGTGTACAACTGTAGGAAATTCAAGACCATTTGTAACCCTCCCCAGGAGTGGTCGACCCAAAAAAATATCACAACAAGAGCAAGGCGTTTTGTAAATAGTTGGTGAGGTCACAAAGGACCCCAGGATAACTTCTAAGCGACTGAAGGCCTGTTTCACATTGGCTAATGTTAATGTTTCATGAGTCCACCATCAGAAGAACACTGAACAACAGTGGTGTGCATGGCAGGGTTGCAAGGAGAAAGCCACTGCTCTTCAAAAAGAACATTGCTGCTCGTCTGCAGTTTGCTGAAGATCATGTGACAAAGCCAGAAGGGCTATTGGAAGAATGTTTTTGTGGATGGAGGGAGACCAAAATAGAACTTTTGGTTGAAAAGAAAAGCATTATGTTTTGGAGAAAGGGAAAAAACACTGCATTCCCTAAGAACTTTAATCCCATCTGTGAAACATGGTGGTGGTAGTATCATGGTTTGGGCCTGTTTTAGGCCTGTTTTGCGGCATCTGGGCCAGGACGGCTTGCCATCATTGATGGAACAATGAATTCTGAATTATAAATCAAATAATTCTAAAGAACAATGTCAGGACATCTGTCCCCATGAACTGAATCTCAAGAGAAGGTTGGGTCACGCAGCAAAGACAACGACCCTAAAGCCACACAAGTCGTTCTACCAAAGAATGGTTAAGGCAGAATGAAGTTAATGTTTTGGAATGGCCAAAGTCAAAGTCCGTGACTTTATCCAATCGAAATGTTGTGGAAGGACCTGAATCGAGCGAGCAGTTAATGTGAGGAAACCCACCAACATCCCTCAGAGCTGAAGCTGTTCTGTACGGAGGAATGGGCTAAAATTCCTCCAAGTCGGTGTGTGTGTGTGTGTGTGTGTGTGTGTGTTTGTGTGTGTGTGTGTGTGTGTGTGTGTGTGTGTGTGTGTGTGTCCCTTACTTTTAGGACTTGTGTGAAAATCTGATGATGTTTTAGGTCATATTTATGCAGAAGTGTAGACAATTCTAAAGGGTTCACAAACTTTCAAGCACCACTGTAGTTACGTGGTATGTGCCAAGGTAGCATCCATGTGAAAGCCAGGACCCAAAGTTTCCCAGCAGATTTCCCAGAGCATCACACCTTAAATTGTATTAATATTATTTGTCAGTGGTTTCAATGACCGATGTCTATCTGAAGGAAGAAAATGCAGCGATCACATTGTCGGGTACTTTTTCTGTAATTGTTCAGAACACTTTTTAGTTAACTTTATTTACTTTAATAAATTATGTTCAATGTGTTAAAAATGTGTGGATTTCTATATTAAAACACCACTGTTTCACTGATGGCAGGTTAGGAGCAAGTCTCAGTGGCGTGTGGAGCCAGTAGAAGGAGAAGTCCCTCCAGAGGGGCAGGTAGAACTAAAACTGGTGGTCAATCTAGATGACACATTGCCCTTTCGGGACAAATTACAGCTGGCTATTCAGGATAGCCAAACCTTCATCGTGCCTGTGTCAGCTACAGGTAAAGGGACCACCATTGTCACTGACCGGCCCTTTGCTCCCAGCCTGAATCTTGGATCCCACTTTAGGTATGTTGAAAAATAAATAACTGAATTTATTTATCAAATTGGTTCAAGTCAGACAAAAATAGAGTACCTCAACTGATCACTCATAAAATCCAGCCAGATTAAATCAAACTTAGATTGAACCAACCTCTCTTCTTCATTCCAGCAACACCTTAGAGTAACATAACAATTATGATCATTTCATTATGTATGCCTTTTTTTGATTTCATAGTTAATTGTTAATATTTTGCAGAGGATGCTTCTGAGTGTGATGAGCTGTGAGCATATGTTTTGTCATGGTCATGTAATATTCATATAAGCTTGGAATGATCAGACTTTCTTGTGATGTGCAGCCCAGGCCCATGCCAGTATCACTTTAAAGTCACCAACAGAGGCCGGCGTTTTCATCAGCTCATCTGGGGCACTGAGGGCTTTCCCCAGTCCCGTCACAGAGACCCACCACCCACCAGTTCCTCCAGAGTTGGCAAAGCCAAGAGCCTCCTGTCACTGGCGACTCAGGGTTCTCCTGCCATCTCTCTGACCCCTGTGTGGTTGGAGCTCGCTCCAGGTCAGTCAGCTGACATGCTGCTTGAAGTCTCCAGTAGTACACCCAAGGTAAAGCAGACACTTTTAAATAGCATTTACTAAATGGCTTACATGACTTTATTTAAAAGCCTCAAATAGGCTTAACTTAAACATACTTCTGCAACAACATAAACTTTTAAACAGCATTCCTAGCAACGATGCAAATTCGAAAGGTACCGTAAAAGGGGAAAAGAGAGATAAAAGGGAAATAAGCTTTTGAGGAGACATGGTTTTTGAAGTGGAAATGGGAGAATAATTATATTGAAAAGTAGTTAGTAGGACAAGAAAATTGTCATATTTAGTAAAGTGATTTTTATTCAAGATGTGCTACACTTCATCCAGTTAAACAGTACTAAGTGCTCTTTTTATGAAACATGCAGTTGGCGATATCCTCTATATGCTCAGAGACGCATATCATCTATCACTATAACAGAATTGATCACGATACGATAAAATATTGTCATATTGCCCACTCCTATCTACAGTATTTATCTGAGTACTTTGAAATGTAGTTGTTATAAACTCCAGCCATATCTAATGAAAGAAAGATAGTTTATACCTCAAATGAGGACATAATGTCAGGCAATTGATTTACATTTACAGCATTTAGCAGACGCTCTTATCCAGAGCGACTTACAACTGATACAGTCTTACAATCCAAGCAATTGTGGGTTAAGGGCCTTGCTCAAGGACCCAACAGTGGCAGCTTGGCAGAGGTGGGATTTGAACCCTAGACCTTCTGGTCCATAGTCCAGTACCTTAATGGAAAGACATAGTCATTTCATGGTCATGACATAGGTTGCT
Source organism: Ancistrus triradiatus (assembly GCA_025084515.1). Lineage (NCBI taxonomy): Eukaryota > Metazoa > Chordata > Actinopteri > Siluriformes > Loricariidae > Ancistrus > Ancistrus triradiatus. The sequence continues at coordinate 38,069 of JAJAGP010002827.1, forward strand.
TTGACTTTCATAAAAAACCATTCGCGCTGGCCCTCCGATTCCTCCGAGTAATTCGGTAGGGCTTACACACGGCAGACGCTCTTATCCAGAGCGACTTACAACTGATACAGTCTTACAATCCAAGCAATTGTGGGTTAAGGGCCTTGCTCAAGGACCCAACAGTGGCAGCTTGGCAGAGGTGGGATTTGAACCCTAGACCTTCTGGTCCATAGTCCAGTACCTTAATGGAAAGACATAGTCATTTCATGGTCATGACATAGTTGCTTTGACTTTCATAAAATTTGGTGTGACCATAGTCATTGCACAATATTTTATTTGTAATTGATGTAAGCGACAGCACTAAAAAGTGAGGTGGACATGACTTGGTGATATTTGCTTTAATCTACCTTGAATTGTGCATAGTTACAAACATTTTGCGTATACATCAAGTCATTCACAAATCATATTACCAGTTGCCATGTATTATCTCCGCTCAACAAGAAGTTGAGCATTTTGAAATTTAAGTTTTCTTTCTTTCATAAGGACTGTGGTAGCCTAGTGGTTAAGGTACTGGACTCTGGACCAGAAGGTCCAGGGTTCAAATCCCACCTCTGCCAAGCTGCCACTGTTGGGTCCTTGAGCAAAACCCTTAACCCACAATTGCTTGGATTGTAAGACTGTACCAATTGTAAGTCACTCTGGATAAGGGCGTCTGCTAAATGCTGTAAATGTAAATGTAAGTTTTTCACAGAATTTTTATGATCTTTTTCAAACTTGTCTACAGGGTTCAGTGGATTCCCTTGCAATTTGGCTTTACTAAACCTCATACATAAGTGATGAAGGAATAGTGTATACCTCAAATGGAAACACAATGGCTGGAAATTGATTGGTAGAAGATGCCCTGCTGTCACAATTACCCCACTTTGCCCCGAAACCATTATTGTCACATCGCCTGTACTTAACCATTGCTCGTGTTTTGATCCTGGACTAGTTGTGTATTACAATTTGCTGTAGCATTGGTTGTGATTGTGCATATTTGCTTTTTCATACATCTTTTTGTCACGCTCCTTGTGTTCATCTTCGTTCTCTGGCCCAGCCTGACAGCAGATATTTTTATGTAGTCCCTAGTAGAGGTCATCATGCACACTCTGCTACTTCATGAAGATACTACTTTTGTTTTCATGTATGCACAGCAAAGTGGCATTGTCTACTACCAACACTTGTTGTTACTCTTGTTAAAATGTTAAATTAAATAAATGTTTAATAATTAAAGTGCTGCACATTTATCTTTAGCACTGTACATGTCATCATAGATGAATAAAGGCAATATAGCATATATATAAAAGGATGGATAGAACTACCGTTAATCTTCCCTTGAAGTTGCAGTACTGACTAGTGCATTGAACTCCTTCTAGACATTGCCACCCTGAGTCGATACTGACTGATTGAATAATGGCAGAGGAGGAAGGGTGAGGAGGGGAGAATACTGAGTATTTTAGATTGCTGGAGCTTAGTCCTGATGGAGCAAAGTTATTTCAGACCAGTAATGTGATACCTTTATAGGTTATATTAAGATATCCAGTATGTTGGAATGGTAAGAGGCACATTTAACATGTCTCTCTGTGTGTCTCTCTGTGTGTACCTGTGTCTGTTGTGTGTGTAGATTGTGAGAGAGAAGCTGATTTGCCATGCCATTGTAGGGCATCAGACTCGGAAGGAACGCATTATGACTGTTGAGGCCACATGCCGATTCATTGCCCCAATCTTGGACATCTCTTCTCAGCAGCTCAACTTCTACGTGGAAAAGGTGTGTGCACAAGCTTTGTGTCTGACTGAATTTTCTGTGTTCACAAAACAATATTTTAGCATTATTTAATGTTAACCTAATTCATTATTCGGGAATACTCTTAATAAAGAAAGGCCAACACAGCAGAAAGGCTGAAAACCTCTGTGTTAGGGATTAAAAGGTACAAAGAAATGCATTACTTTACTCTAATTAATTTTTCCTGTAACGAAAGCAGGTAAAACCTTAGAATTTCTTGTGAATTGCATGAGCCACTGACCGTTACATTTTCACTGTGCTTTTTAATTATCTACATGGAATGCATTTCCAATATAGCTCAAGTTAAATGTACATACAACCCCAAATCAGAAAAAGTTGGGACAGTATGGAAAATGCAACAAAACAAAAACAAACAACCAACCAAACAATTAACAAAGAAAAAAAATCATGAAGTGTTTCTTGCATTTACATTGACTTTTATTTCATCCAAACTGAAGATATTTCATGTTCCATCTGCTCAACTTCATCTCATTTGTTAATAAAAATTCAAACCTGAATTTCAGGCTTACAGTACATTCCAAAAAAGTTGGCACAGGGTCAATTTCTGGCTAGTAATGAAATAAACAAACTAAATAATTATGTGACTTTAAGCAGGTGGTCTGAACAGGTGATTGTAATTATAATTTGGTATATCCACAAAAGGCTGACTCTTTGAGGAGTAAAGATGGAATAGAATCTCCAGTTTGTCAGCACGTGTGAGAACATTATTCAAATGTTTAAAAACAGTGTTCCCCAAAGAAAGATTGGAAGGGATTTACATATTTCTCCCTATACAGTACATTATATCAATAAATAATATTGGGAGAGTCCTGACCTGTCCTCAGTAGAGAAAGTATGGGTACTTTTGAAACAGAAAACATTAAATGATACTATTAGGGGTCATGCTTTGGCCGCTAGAGGCCAATGTTGACCCTACATGGCGGCGTGAGCAGCCCCAGTGCTATTGCGCGTTCGCAATTTATTTATCATGTAAGTGGCGACACCTGTTGTTGAGCCTATTTAAGCACACCTTTGGGCTCACACAGCTGTCACACCATTGCGTCAGCAGCATGATGTGATGTAATGTGTAAGCACTACATCAGCCTTCGCACGGCTATCAGTGTTCTCGTGCTCTCTTTGGTTTGTCTAGGGACAACGGTACGACCAGGGGTTTGAAGACCTCCAGTCTGGGGAAATTGGGAGATTGCCCGGTAAGGTAGGGCCTTAGTTGATAGCGTAGGGCCAGCATTTGTTTATTTTATTTCGTGTTTAATTTCACCGGGTTTTCCCTGGCTGCTTTGAGCCTCGCTCGCACCTGCAGGCCTTTGTTCCCGCCTTCTCCCACTCACGCCGTCAACCCTCCTCCTTCACGATTGAGGGATTTACTTCCTCTGTGCGATTGCGTTATGAAGAGGACGCTGAACTCTTATAGTCTCATTATCTCTTATCATCTTCATTCGCCGCGATCATGCCGCACTCCAGCGGGTGATTTATTCCTGGAAAAAATGTATCACGCTTTCGCAGAAGCTCCACTCAGGCCGAGCTCCGCCCCTGGGCCACCTGTGCTGAGCTCTGCCCCTGAGTCGCCTGTGCCGAGCCCCGCCTCTGAGCCGCCTATGCCGAGCTCCACCCCAGAGCCGCTCGCGGCTATCCCCAAGCCGGTGCCCAGTCTTGTGCCTTCCTTGTTGCCCCGGACTCCCAAGCCTAGGGTGACAGTGGCAAGGAAAAACTCCCTAAGCGTTATGAGGAAGAAACCTAATTTATCTAATCAAATAAGTCTTATAGTAATAGTTCAAATAAAATAATGTAAAAATATGCATAACGGCATTATGTAGTCCGATACACAGAGTCACTCTAGGATCTTGAGTCCTCAGCAGGAAAATCCTTGGCGGCAGTTTGTCTCCAGCCAACTGGAGGAGGGACAGAGTTACTGTCCTCTGGTGCCCTGGGTATGGTGGGGCTGGAGCTGATGATCCCAACTTTTCCTGATTTTGGGTTGTACTACTGGCACCTGACCTTGTACCTAATTTGCATGCATTTGCACCTGCCAACCAGCTGTCTTTTTGGTTGTAGGCATGACTAGTGTTTAATTAGTGCAGTTTACATTTTAAACTGGCTGATATTCAGTTAGTATAGTTATTGTCATTGTTTTGTTACATGATATGTTATGAACATTGCAGTGAAATGCAAACTGTGCATGAACGTAACAAGGATTACACTCTTGTAAAGCCAAATTCATTGGATTGTAGATGATATTTGTCTTCTTTGATAAAGTACTGAAGGGAGTGTCAGTTGCTATTAGTCACTTACATAATGATGAAGAAATTAATCAGTCCACCACATGCACAGATTGTGGCTGTGTTCTTTGTTTTTGCTTGTTTTTTAAAGACAGTTATGGCAATGAAATTGGGTCAACCCAACTGCCTCCAAATTCAGTACTCCAAATGTTTTACTGATTGGTGGATTAATGATTTTGGTCATTGTACTGCTGCAATATGACTTCACCCATAGGGCACAAATACAGTTTAATATTTTATTTAAAACAAATTGCTGATTAAAACAGTGGCACCAAGGATCAAGCAATCGTCTTTTCTTGGTCTTGATGGAAATTAGCTGGTCACATTCACCTGTATTATAATGAATGCATTTTTGCTGCAGACCATATCAGAGTGGGTCTCTGCATTAGTGCTCTCTCTATGTTCCACCTAGACTCAAGCAGAGCTGAAGAATAAGCACTTCCACCTCATGTGGAACCATCATCATAATGAAACTGATTTCCTGTCAGCCTTATATCACTTTTATTCTCTCTCTCTCTCTCTCTCTCTCACTCTCACTCTCTCTCTCTCTCTCTCTCTCTGTCTTTCATTTCAGCTATTGAGCATTTCATAGATATTTCCAATCTTTTGACAGCAGCTTTGAATGCCCCCATACCACACAGCTATTTCAGAACTAATGGTAATTTGGCTCTATAGCATTCTTTTATCTCATCCAGTTCCATTTATCCATGTGTTGACAGCTTGTCTTAAATAAACAGGCAGCTTCTCAACAGGGCCTACAGGAAAAAGCCAATTAAATAGAAAGGAAAGAGGATGGTGAGAGAGCATAGTGATTGTGTCATAGGAAAGAAGAGACAGAAGGTGGTTGACTTTGAATTTGCACAAATTGGCACTAACTATATAGAAATAATAACCTAAAACAGTGGTTCCAAACCTTTTTTCCTTGAAGCCCCCGCAAGCGTGTATCTAAGAATAACTGAGAGATTCCAGCCAGCACAAACTGAGGCCAAAAGAATAAAGTGATTCACTGTAAATCTTTATTGGCAAAAATTTATATAGATTACAGCTTTTTGCCGTCTCTGGGGTCCATTTATAGTTTTTCCTTTTGGTTTCTTTGTAACCTTAAACACAGTATCAATATGTAGTCCTGTATCGGAATATGTATCAGTATCGGCAGTTGTGCACTGGAATTTGATCAGCCAATCACTATTAAGAGCATAATAAGCTCATAATTACAATTTTTGTGCTAACCAACACACTCAGTTTATGTCTGGTTGACTTATGCTTGTTTGGGGTTGTTGAATTTGATTGATTGACTCCAACTCTATATTCTCAGGTTCCAGGCATGTCTTTGGTGCCTCTGTACAAAAGGCTGTACCTGAAGAATATATCCACACTGGCCCTCTCTCTGGAGCTGACCTTGGCTCACCCCTTTGGGCTCTGTGACTTTGCTGGTGATGAGTCATTCACTACTTCAAAGGTACACTCTTCAAACAGAGAGTTCTTAATGACTAGGCATTCTAGGAGTTGCTGAGAGTGATTTTTATTCTGCACAGTGTGGGATATCACAGTACAACGACAATCCTGTGAGCCCATATTTGGTCATTTTTTCCATTACCAAATGAAACCCACATTTCACTACTTATCACTCTATGTTCTAAATGCATATCATACACCATAATAGTGTTGTTGTTAAAACTCAAGTAATGCACTATATGCCCAGTAGAATTAATTTAAGTGTAATATTTTTGTTGATATAATCTGCATGCAAGATTCTTTTCATTTTATTAGACACAGGCTTGTTTGTTTATTTTGTGCAAATAACCAATTTGGGAGTTTTGTATAGTGCATTAATTATCAATTAATGAGGAGCATGGGGACTACATATGTCCACTAATAGGCACAACAACAAACATACAGACAGCTCCTATTGCCATGGGTATGTTTATGCCATGGGAATCAGGCACAGGTGCTCAACAAGGGTACAACTAGTTCTGGCTTTAGTTAATACCATGCTGTACTGCTCTGTGGAAAAGCATCAGTAGATTGAGTTGACAAAACAAAGACTATTTTGGTTAACAAAAGTAAGCTCTGCCATTGATGCAAAACACCTTACTAGCTAGCTACTGTCCTTTACTGACTATATGACTTTTTCCTTTTCACAAGATACTGGCAGTGTGAAAATAATGACCAGCAAACACTGATTGTCACTGTCTCAAAGTTTTGATTTAGTGAAGGTTTTAGTGATTTGTATGTTATATACCTTGCGTGTTTTTTAGATACAAAGAGTGTTTTTCAAAATGCCTTTGTTTTTCAAGTCCAGATAATTTACTTTGTTAGTGAGTAATTTCATTGGGATGGGGTCTTTTATAATTTGGCATGAGAAGTGCTTGGGTAAAAATTGTGAGCTTGAGAGAAATCTGATTGACAAACCCTTTGGATCCTTTAGAGTCAAATGTTCCCAGGGCATATTGGCAAAACCCTTTTATATACAAAGTGCTAATTAAAGTAAGTGGTAAGTGATACTGAACCGTTTGAACGTAGTCATTTATTTCTCCTATCTCTGTGCATTGCCTTAACATAGCACTAATGTTCAAAATCACAATCAGCACTTTTGGGCACAGTGTAAACATGAAAGAATGTGGTATGTTGAAGCTTGACTTAATTCTGTTGTCATTCTAATTTGCCATCTGTTGGTATGCATAGAGTCTGGTGGTGGGTGTGGGTGCTAAAGCGGAGCTGTGGGTGCGCTTCGACCCCTCATACTGGACAGATCTAGTGAGCCGAGTGGCTGAAGAAAGTAATGGAGGTGCGCTACATTGAGCAACCCACAGCGTGGGCACACCGTGGCTCTAAGAGGCGCAGAGGTGCATTTTCCCAACCTGCACTTCTCCAGCATTGTGCTTCACTTTGGCTGCATCCTCAACCACACATGGGTCCAACGAGAGGTTTTATGAATAGACCAATCTGCAGCCCACTTCCTGGTCACCTACCGCTGGGGCCTTTCTGCTTGACCTGGGAACAGTATCACTAAAAATTCAGGTAGTGATTGGATTCACTACTGTGAAAAGATAGTTAGTTAGTGAATGAAATGGATTTAATTTCATTTATTCAGCATTTCTAATGTTATAAACAGTAAGTAATCAGCAAAGGTAATGGTTAACATAATCAAAAACGATTTATTTCAGTATCCACCAGTTTTTTAGTTAATTAGTTCAAAGGAATACTTCAGCATCTTAATCTGTAGTGTAGTTAGTTATCCACCACAATATTATATCTATATATATATAGATATATATTATATATATTAATATATATATATATATATATCTATTTATATATATATATATATATAGATATAACTGAGATAAATAGATATGATAAGATGAGATAGTAATAATTAGTGCTTGCTTGAAAGTTTGTGAACCCTTTACAGTTTTGATATGTTATTCAAACAATTAGGCAGTGTGCATAAATTATGGGCCCCCCAACGAAAAATTACTCAATATTTAGTAAGATCCTCCTTTTGTAAAATCCAGCCGCAAACCTTCTACCGCTTCCGAGATCCGGAGTCTGGTTGAACGGTTGCTTGGACCATTCTTCTTTAGAAACATCTCCAGTTCATCAGGTTTGATGGTTTTTCCGACATGGACAGCCACAGTTTCAGTATAATTCATGTTTGTGGGGACTGAGGATGGCCATACCAGAACTGTACTGTTCCTCTTGCATGAAATGCCTATAATTTTTGAGCAGGTTTGGGGGGGGGGGTCGTTGGCGCGTGCAACTTTGTCCACTATTCTTGAACATTGTTCGCAAGAATCTGGGAATAGACTGGGAATCCATGCGACCGCCAACTTTACAATTCCTAGTACCGCACGGCCACACAGTCCCACAGCTGATGGAACCGCCACCAAATGTACTGTGGGTACAAGTGTTTGTCTTGGGAGGCTGTGTCTTTTTCCGCTCCTGTTTATGTCCAATCCTCCATTTTAGTTTCATCAGTACACAGTCACTTTATTCCAAAATGAAGCTGGATTGTCCAAATGTGCTGTCTGGACTCATGACTCTGTTGGTGGCGTGTCTGCAAAAGAGGCTTCTTCTGCATTACTCTCCCCATACATCCTCTCCTTGTTTCCGCATAAATGTGACCTAAAATATCATCAGGCTTTCACACAAGTCCTAAAAGTAGATAAAAGAGAACCCAGTTAAACAAAAACATGAGACAAAAAAATATTATACTTGGTCATTTATTTATTCAGAAAATTATCCAATATTACATATTAGTGAGTGGTAAAAAGTATGTGAACCTCTAGGATTAGCAGTTATTTTAAAGGTGAATTTAGAGTAAGGTGTTTTCGATCAATGGGATGACATTCAGGTATGAGTGGGCACCCTGCTTTATTTAAAGAAACAGGAATCTATCAAAATCTGCTCTTCACAACACATGTTTGTGGAAGTGTTATCATGGCACAAACAGTTTAGATTTCTGAGGACCTCAGAAAAAGAATTGTTGATGCTCATCAGGCTGGAAAAGGTTACAAAAACCATCTCTAAAGAGTTTGGACTCCACCAATCTACAGTCAGACAGTGTACAAATGGCCGGAAATTCAAGACCATTGTTACCCTCCCCAGAAGTGGAATACCATAAAAGATCAACTCCTAGAGCAAGTAATAATGAGCAAGATCATTCCAAGAGCAAGAGCGTGTAATAGTTGGTGAGGTCACAAAGGACCCCAGGGTAACTTCTAAGAAACTGAAGGCCTCACTCACATTGGCTAATGTTAATGTTCATGAATCCAAAATCAGAAGAAACACTGAAGAACAATGGTGTGCATGGCAGGGTTGCAAGAAAAGAAAGAACTGACCAAAAAGAACATTGCTGATCATCTACAGTTTTCTAAAGATCACGTGGACAAGCCAGAAGAAGCTATTGGAAAATGTTTTGTGGACGGATGAGACCAAAATAGAACTTTTTGGTTTTAAAAGGAAAAGCATTATGTTTGGAGAAAGGAAAACCCTACATTTCCGCACAAGAACCTTATCCCATCTCTGAAAACATGGTGGTGGTAGCATCATGGTTTGGGCCTGTTTTGCTGCATCTGGGCCAGGATGGCCTTGCCATCATTGATGGAACAATGAATTCTGAATTATATCAGAGAATTCTGAAGGAAAATGCCAGGACATCTGTCCATGAAACGAATCTCAAGAGAAGGTGGGTCCATGCAGCAAGACAACGACCCTAAGCACACAAGTTGTTCTACCAAAGAATGGTTCTCAGAAGAGAATAAAGTTAATGTTTTGGAATGCATAGCCCTGACATTAATCTAGGTGAAATGTTGTGGAAGGACCTGAAGCGAGCAGTTAATGTGAGGAAAACCCACCAACATCCCAGAGTTGAAGCTGTTCTCTATATGGAGGAATGGGCTAAAATTCCTCCAAGCCGGTGTGTGCAGGACTGATCAACAGTTACAGGAAATGTTTAGTTGCAGTTTATTGCTGCACAGGGGGATCACATCAGATACTGAAGCAAAGGTTCAAATACTTTTGTTACTAATATGTGATACAGGATCATTTTCCTTCGTAAATAAATGACCAAGTATATTATTTTTGTCTCATCTGTTTAACCGGGTTCTCTCTATCTACTTTTAGGACTTGTGTGAAAATCTGATGCTTTACTTCATATTTGTGCAGAAATATAAGTGGTACCTCATTTTTAATTCATGCCAGAAGGCTTGTTGAGAACCAAAAACAATGAGTACCAATCAAGTTTTTTTCCCATAAGGAATAATGTAAATTGAATTAATCCATTCCAAACCCCCCAGACAATCCACACTGCACAAGGCATTATATGTATTAGTGGAGTCAACAAAATCCATCAAAAGTTAATTGTATCATGAACTGAGGATTTAACGAGGATTTGGTAGAGCGGTCTATACTGTATCATAGTGGAGCCTGTAATAAGTAAAGATAAATAAGTTAAAACCCTTATATTATCTAAGTTGACCAAAAATCATTAATACAAAGCTTATTTTATATAAAAGTGTTGAAAAATCTAATGTAATTTTAGTGTGTAATGGATTGAAAATGAAATGTAAGAACAAGCAAATAATGGATGGACAGATGAGCTTTGCAGGATGAAGCCTTGCCATGCAACAGTTTTTTTTTTTTTTTGTTTTTTTTTTTTTTCCCTCTACCATAACTTTTCAGTTGGAAGGAGATCCTGACTGTTTGCAGGCCATATCATTGAGTTGATTATCACACTCTTTGTGTCTGTGGAAAGGTGCAGTAACATCTTCGAATAAAGGACTTCAAGTTCACCAAATATTTTTTCTATGGAATGAGAAAAGTGTCCACACTTTGACTGTACCCTTGTACACTTGATGTTGAGATAATGCTTGCCATCTCCCCCTGGTCTTTTTATCTGACATGCAACCCCATATCATAAATGAGGGTGGAAATTTGATAGTTTTCTCCAGGCAGTCATCTTTATATGTTTCTTTAGAAACAGCACCAGAAGTTACAGCATTATCTCCTTGGCCAAAGCAGATTTTGAGATTCACTGCTGAGTATCACTTTAATCCAATTGTCTACACTTGGTGCTTCACTTCTAGCCACTGTAAACCTTGTTTTCTTCTTTTTAAGTGTTAGTGATGGTTTTTCATTTGGCTTTCTATTGTAAAGTATGAATGAAATTTCTTCATCAGTGTATTTCACTCAGCTGATGTGTTACAGATCTGGCAAGATCATTGACTCCTGATTTGTTTTTTGTTTGTTTTGTTGTGCATTTTCTATTTTCAAGGCGTATTGCTTTGAGTTATCCTTTTTACATGTTCCAACTCTCTTGTTGGAGCCATTTTTTCTTTTGTTTAGGCAAGCCCAACAAACCGTTTAACCTCTGTTATCACTGCATAATGATTAGTCTCACAGCATTCATTCTTCCTTATTTTGTCTGCTAATGCAGCGATGAAGAACTGATTATAACCACTTGTGCATGCACATGTCAGTTATCTTTGAAGAACTGACTGATAAAAAGTACAGTGGTGTGAAAAAGGTTTTGCCCCCTTCCTGATGTCCTATTTGTTTGCATGTTTGTCACACTTAAGTGTTTCTGAACACTCAAACCAATTTAGATATTAGTCAAACACAACACAAGTAAACACAAAATGCAGTTTTTAAATGAAGGTGTTTATTATTAAGGGTGAAAAAAATCCAAACCTACATGGCCTTGTGTGAGAAACTGATTGCCCCTAAACCTAATAACTGGTTGGCCCACCCTTAGCAGCAACAACTGCAACCAACCGTTTGTGATAACTTGCAGTGAGTCTTTTACAGCATTGTGGAGGAATTTTGCCTCACTCATCTTTGCAGAATTGTTGTAATTCAGCCACATTGGAGGGTTTTCGAGCATGAACGGCCATAAACGGTCATGCCACAACATCTCAACAGGATTCAGATCGGGACTTTGACTAGGCCACTCAAGGTCTTCATTTGATTTTTCTTCAGCCATTCAGAGGTGGACTTCCTGGTGTCTCTTGGATAATTGTCTTGCTGCAGAACCCAAGTTCGTTTCAGCTTGAAGTCTCGAACAGATGCCCGGACATTTTCCTTCAGGATAAACAGCAGAATTCATAGTTCCATTTATCACAGCAAGTCTTCCAGGTCCTGAAGCAGCAAAACAGCCCCAGACCATCACACTACCACCACCATATTTTACTGCTGCTATAATGATCTTTTTCTGAAATGCTGTGTTACTTTTATGCCAGATGTAATGGGACACACACCTTCAACTTCAACTTTTGTCTCGTCAGTCCACAGAATGTTTTCCCAAAAGTCTTGGGGATTATCAAGATGTGTTCTGGAAAAATTGAGACGGACTTTAATGTTGTTTTTGCTCAGCAGTGGTTTTTGTCTTGGAACTCTGCCATGCAGGGCATTTTTGCCCCATCTCCTTCTTATGGTGGAGGCATGAACACTGACCTTAACTGAGGTAAGTGAGGCCTGCAGTTCTTTGGATGTTGTTGTGGGGTCTTTTGTGACCTCTTGGATGAGTCATTGCTGCGCTCATGGGGTAATTTTGGTCGGCCGGCCACTCCTGGGAAGGTTCATCACTGTTCCATGTCTTCACCATTTCTGGATAATGGCTCTCACCGTGGTTCGCTGGAGTCCCAAAGCTTTAGAAATTACTTTATGACCCTTTCCAGACTGATGGATCTCAATGACTTCTCAGTTGTTTCTGAATTTCTTTGGATCTCGGAATGATGTGTAGCTTTTGGTGTACTTCACTTTATCAGGCAGGTCCTATTTAAGTGATGTCCTGATTGAGAACAGGTGTGGCAATAATCAGGCCTAGGTGTGGCTAGAGACAGTGAACTCAGGTGTGATAAACCATAGTTAAGTTATGTTTTAACAAGGGGGCAGTCACTTTCATACAGGGTCATGTAGGTTTGGATTTTTTTCCCCCTTAATAATAAACACCTTCATTTAAAAACTGCATTTTGTGTTTACTTGTGTTTGACTAATATTGTTTGATGTTCTGAAACACTTAAGTGTGACAAACATGCAAAAAAAAAATACGAAATCAGGAAGGTGACAAACACTTTTTCACTCCAATGTCTGTTTTGTGATCGTAGGTTTCTCAAGAGTTCAGGAAAACGCATGGCTTTTTGAAGTTCAACTAAAGGGGGATCTGTATATTTTTTGTGGTCTTAAATATAGTGGAGTTTATCATCTTGTGCCGTTTCTTTTCCAGATATTACTTTCAACTTATTTACTGCCATTTGTCAGCTGTAGCACATTAATCCCTTTCTACAAACTGTTCAACCGTCTGAGAGAGGAAAAGAATATACACCATTCAGACACCAGAATTTGTGACCCATAAAGCATTGCTAGGATTAAAACCCACTTGTAGGGCCCAGCTCTGAAAGGCTTGTAGTTTTGTGACTGGTTATACATTGCTATGGGCAAATTCATTTCCAGTCAAGCCCACAGGTCACAAGAAGAGATTGAATATGCTTCCATGGGTAAATAAGCTATTCATGATTTATGGGAGAATGATACTATTAGCACCTTTCCACCACTGATGTTCAGCAGCAGTGAACAGCCTGGAATAAGCATCAAATATTTTTTGATTATTGTGGGATAATTTTGTGGTTACATGCAGAGCAACTGGTTGCAATTGACCTATGCTGTACAGAACTTTGTGTGTAATTGCTTTCTTCCTGGCACATACATACAGGTGGTGGCTGGCCACAACAGTATGTAAAGCACAAAATGACGTTAAATCTTAGCTGTCAATAGAGGGTCAGTTTTGGGTTTCATGGAGAATAGTTTTAATTAATTGTACTTTTATGGCTGCTCTGTCCCATCTCAAACAAATCAATAGTTCTGGGGACTGTTAATTATTTTTCCCACCTTGCAGTCAATAGCACGTTCATCTCATAATGCTGTGACCTTGCCTATCATACTGGCAGACATTCAGAATGCATTGGTGTAGCTGCTAATTAAAGGCTTATGTTATTTTAGGACTGTTGCAAAGCTGCCATCATTGCAGCATTTTTCTGAATGGTACCTCTGATCTGAGGGGTTTCTTCTGATAGAAAGAGATTTGATCTGTCAGGTGACGGGTAAATAAAATAAAATATTTTTTCTCAATCTTGCACTGTTTCCTGGAGAGAGGAGTATACTGGATGGACTAGCGTTGTAGAGCAGATTTACATTGTGCCTCACAGTAATACTTGTATCTCATAAGTTTTAGTTGAACGTCTTCCTTTGAGAGTTTCCAGCTGAGGCTTCCTAGAATAGGACAAATAATAAAAACATTTATTGCTTCTTTGGAGTTAGCTTTGCTCGTCCGGGGGAGTTTACCATAGGCACATTCGTTTATTGGACTTTGTGTGAGATGACAGCCATGTACTCACACAAGCAGGGGCAATGTGCCCGTTGTATTTTAAGTTAGAAATGCAATATAATTTTGTTGTAAATTTGTAATTGAAAATAAATGTGTTGAAATGCAAGCAAAAAAGCATCGATGGGGTTTTCCTTTTTGAAGGACACGAAATTAGCATGCGTTAAAACCTGCCCCTGTGTCTGATTTCCCATACAACACTGCCCCCTGCTGTTTTCATTATATAACAAGTCATTGCTCGATCTGCTACAGTGACGGTTCTCTTTTCCCCCACTGACAAGGAGCCTGAACCCCTTTGTGCAGTTTCAGTAAGAGCCCACATGTACATGGTGTAACAACAGAGAACAGCTGTTCTCAGAGGACACATTGTCCTTGCCCAAACAATGGAGTCTTTCAGATAATATTCGATGGCTTTTGTGTCCCACTGTTCTGCAGTTATGCCCATGTTCCTTATTACTTAAGACATACGTTTTGTGAATTATCTGGCTTGCTTATGAAAGTTTCTGGACTCTCTAGCATGTTTTATTTAGGCCTTTGAGTTTCTATGTGTTCTTTTGTTATTAACTTATTAAACTCTCTTTTCTTCTTAAATGACAGTTTTGACATTTCGTTATGCCCTGACTGTTGGGTGAGAGGCAGGAGCAACAGTAATTGAAGTTCAGTATGTTATTAAAATACCCAGTGATTTGTATGTGCTGTTTTCAGGAACATGGTGATCCCCACATCTAAATGTGGAGAGGAAAGGCCCAATGAGAAGATGGACTTGAATGAGAAGAGAGGAGAATCCCTAAAAGAGCTTGTGTCAACATCTGACATCACTGATGTAGATGGACAGGTGAACAGTGTGGCATCCACAGCTCCGAAGCCCTTTGAAGCAGAACAGGAACCTAACACTGCAAGCCTAACACTGCAAGCTAGAGAACTTGACATTGGTATAGAGGAGGTATGTTGTAATAGTGTTGATTCTGTTACTTTTGTGTTCAGTTTGTTTGTTAGTTTGTAGGGGGATATAGAACACAAATGAAACAGTACTGTAGCCAGATGCATGAACTTGTAAACAACTGTAGGAAAATATACATTAAGTATTGTGTAAAGGTAAATGGGGATTTGTACTATGTATTGAAATATACTCCTCGGCCAAACAATTAGTCACCGTGCATGTTTAAGGTGGTGGTAACTTCAGGCTCCTGCAGATGGCATTGCATGAGCATGATTGGGCTATAAATACTTGCGGGGTGTGTCACAGAATGCTTAGATTGAGAAGAGGTGGTACAGTGCAGTGTATGTCTCATTCAATGTGTGAAATATGGGTTGCAAAGCAGATGTTAATGATTGGCAAATATGAGTGAGTGCATCTGGGTGTGCCAAAGGCCATAGTGTGAAGGAAGTAGCTGAATTTGCAGGTGTATCAAAGCGTATGGTCATATGGGTCTACCAGCAGTGGCAAAAATTCCAGTCTGCAGGAAATTCTCTCAAAATATTTGTGGAGGTATTACACGCTTATTAGGTACTTTTTTTGTCTAGTGAGTACATAATATTATTTCCAGTGTATAAGTGTACTGTATACTGTATATATTTCAAAAAATCCTTAAAAAGTTGTTATTTTTCTATGTGTTACTGTCTCAGGTATTTGACATTTTGCCACTCTATGGAGTTCTGCAGCCTGGTGAGAGTCAGCTGGTGACATTTTCATTCTTTGGACATAGTAATATCAGTGCTCAAGTGCTGGCTTTGTGTGAGGTGGAGGAAGGCCCTACATATGAGATTTCTCTAATGGGAGAATCTTCAGTGGTCAGCTACCAACTGTACACAACTGACATCGACTTTGGCCTTAGGGTAGATATATATATTTTTTAAATTCCCCATAAACAGTGTTTGGTAGTGTTAATTGTCGTAATTGTGTCAAAACTACCGGCCCTTCAAGTCATATATTTTCTCTTTTCAGTTGTTTGACCATGTAGCAGAGACAGAGATCACGCTGAAAAACACGGGGAAGGTTGGCTTTGACTTTAGTGCTCTGGTGGACAATCAGCAAATCGCCTCTCATGACATCTTACTTGGACAGCCCCTTGTCATGCCCAGCACAGTAAGATATGCAGTATTTATTTAGAATTTTCTAACGTGCATAGTAATTGTCTTTTTTGCAATGCAGCTGCAGTCCTTTTATATTTACAGTGGTACCTCGGTTCTCGACCACCTGAAAAATCGTCAAATTTGGTTCTCGACGCATTTGGACAACAAAAATTAGTCTCGGTTCTTATCGTTTGCTCGGTACTTGGCACACTTGCTTAAACTTTTATGAGTCAAGCTGCACAACTCGTTTCAGCCGAAACTCGATTCACGATTTGTGATTCACGATTCAGTACACAGTGATTCAGTGATTCAGAGTCTAAGAGTAGCTGATTCTCAGAGAAGATATCCGTGGTGTTTATCGTGTTCTTCTTTATTTTTACATCTACAGTACTGTATGCTTAGTCTAAATAGAACTCCATGGGTCCTAAAAGGCTTAGTATTGACAGCCAACCGAAAGGGACACCTCCAGAACACAGACTACAGTTAACATTAGCAGCTATTACTCACTAAATTACATGAGATTTTTCAGCACTTTATTATAAAATAAGCTTGATAATGATATTGGCCAACTGTTGGTTAATCTAAGTGTTTTAAACATTAACATACTTATCATTGTATGATACAGTATAGCCTGCTCTACCAAACACTCATTAAACTCCTTGCTTCATGATAGCGCTAAGTTATAATGGATTTACGATGTAACGCCCATTGTAAGTCAGAGAGCACATGTGCAATACAACTCCATTAATGTGTATAATGCCTTATACTGGGTGGATTTTCTGGGGGTCTTTAGCAATTCAGATTCACAATAGCAAAACAGGAATTGAATGCTCCAGAACACAAGCTGCAGTTAGGTTAGCAGCTATGCTAGTTCTCTGAGTTCACCAATACAGTAGGTGTTTTGCTTTGGCTTTTCACTTTCAAGCCATTACTCACTAAATCACAAGAGATTTTTCAACACTTTATTATAAAGTCTGTTACATTAACTTATGATGAATTTGTTGAAATGTGTCTCCTTTGTAAATCAGGGACCACCTGTACAATACAACTCCATTAATACATACAATGCCTTATACAGTGTGGATTTTCTGAGAGTCTGGAATGGATTCATTCAATTTACATGGTTCCTTATGGGAAAAATTTGCTCGGCACTCGTCATTTTCGGTTCTTGACAAGCCTTCTGGAACTAATTAACGATGAGATCTGAGGTACTACTGTATAATCCTTAAATATTTTCACGTGGCACACACTTTTTAACCCAGTTTATTCTGGCAAGTTTCATGAGGGAAGGGTCTATAGAACCTACTCTCGGAATTCACACGGAACAGCCGAGCAAGTAACCTGAAAACTGTGCCAGCCCATTAGAGCACTCGGTAGGGGTTGGTGTTGCAGTGAACCCTCCCCTACTTCAAGCACACCCAGTTGTGCCTGGATGTGGCACCCATTTTAGTTAGAACTTGAACCGTGGTCACTGCGGTGGAAGGCTAGTGAATTAGAACACTTCACCACTGGCACAATGTTCAAAAAGCCATAGCTTGTCAGCAGTATAATTCCTGACTGGTATATTTTGTCTGAAGGGTCACATAAAGGCAAATGAGGAAACCAGTCTCACTGTGTACTACCTTCCTGGAATCCCAGAGGTATTTGAGAAGACCTTCCAAATCCAGGTGGCCTTCTTTGAGCCAGAATGCATTACATTAAGAGGAGAGGGTATCTTTCCTAGAGTGTGCTTGGATCTGCCCAGAAACTTGAGTAAGTTCTTTCTACTATCTGTATGGCTGGCTAAAGTAATTAAATGGAGTGACTGGATTGATTGAGTAGTGATAAGTATACTCCTTAACAAATAAAAAAAAAAGATAACGCACCCAGATAGAAATGTCAGATTGCTGCAAAACTTGGCATGCAGTTATGTCTCAGGCAGATATGCAAACGATTATAAGCATGGTCTGATTAGACACTGGATCCTGCCACAAGATGGTGTAAAAGTGCTTCCCTCACAGCCCTATAAAAAGGCTTTCAGAGGCTACTTTTGGGTAGTGTACCTCTTGGTGAGAGATTGTTGACTGCTAGACATGCGTCTGCGATGTACTCAAATACATTTTGCCCAGTTCAGAGACTTTGAGAGAGGGTGCATAATTGGAGGATCATTTGATCTGTGGATAAGCATGAGCAGCTCCCACAATTTCGTTGTCCACCATCCAGACAAAGGTGGTACCTTCACTACACTGCCCCTGTCTCTGCCCAGACCATTTCCAGGAGCTTAGCAGAAGGACATTTGTTGTCATGACACCCATTACATGTTCTGCCATTGACAGCTAGTCAGTGTCACCTTTATTTGCAATTGTGTCATGAACAAGAAACCTTTACTGCTACCAACTGGAACAGTATTGCCTTTAGCAACAAATCCAGGTTCAGTTTGGGATTCAAGTATGGAGGCCACGCTGCTTTTACTGTGGAGCGACACACTGCCCCAACTGCTGGTGAGCCATAACTGATCTGAAGAGCTATCGCATACAACAGTTACCCCTATTAGTGGTACGAGGGACACTAACTGTGGGACACTAACTTTATGGACACTAACCATATGGAACCTGTATGACTCCATGCCCAACTGTATCTGTATTTTGTAACCAGGCTAGAGGCGGATAAACAGGGTACTAGAGCCTCCTTTCAATTGTAGGTTTCCCCAATAATCCTTTCACTGTAATATTGTAATCACTTATCTAGCATCATTACATTAATACATATAAAGTTTCATTCGATACCAACAACTCCTTCTGGGTGCGTAATTGTTTTTTCAAGGAGTACACATGCATAAACACACAAACAAAAGCAAAATAACACGTAAATATACAAATAAAATTAAAGTACAGTCATAAATAGTTTTATGTTTATCAGACATAGGTGCAATATAAAGCAACCAGTTAAAATAAGCCATGTTTTTGGAATGGGGGGTGGGGGGTGGGGACAGATTACGTGGAGTAAACCCACACAAACACAGGGAGTACATGCAAAACCTGCCTAGGTGGAGTTCGAAGTTAGAATCAAATGAGAGATGTCTTGTGCCGCCATGCCACCATGGAAGCAAAAACCAACACTATCAAAGTTAAGCACACAAGCAGGACACGTATTCTAAGAGGCTAACTGAAGACAGTGGGCTAACTAGTGGAAATTCTAAATACAACAGTACTAGGCTAACATGGAACAAGCAAACACATAAGAGAGAATACAAAGCTAAAGAGCTGGACTAAATGGACAAGCTAAACAGACAAGTTAACACCTCTAAACACATGGCCAAAGATGACAAGGTGAACCGTAATAAGTACAGACAGCTAGAAATCAGGGGCACACACCCAGCATAGGGACGATGAGAGCTGACACGGCAGTACAGATGAGGCAGGGGGGCCAGCTGTAAAAAGCAGCCAGCTTTGAAAAAGGAAAGGTGAAGAAAGCTGTACAAGATATTGCAGGCCAAAAGCACTTAAGAAAGCTGCATCATCATGATGCAGTTGGTAAATGCTTCAGACATTTTATGCGCTCTGTTGCATTTAAATAGTCATTTGTCATCAGTCTTCCCTTTGCCTCATTAATATATAATGTTGTCATTAGCTAGCTAGAGACCAAGCTGGGCTGCAGAAGTCAGTGACACCATAAGGCCTTATCTGTTCCAGCCTGTTACACTGTCAAATACCGCAAAACTAATGTTAAGGCCAGTGCTGCGCTATTGCACTGGGGTGCCATATTGGGTGTGGCACTGCTATAATCCATTCACAAGTGTGTGCTGTTTAACGTCCATCTGATTCACAACAGTTCGCTTTAACAGGTTATAACTTATAATTCTTAAGGCTTTGGACTATTAAGACTGTTGCACAGTACTGTACCCTATAGATGTTCACAGACATAAATTTCATTGACCAAAGCCACGCTGAACAGGCCAAGAGACTGAAATCATGTGATTTATCGATGGCACATGCTTACAAATGCACAATTACTACATGCAGTCAACTGTGGACATTCAGTAGATGGTTTGTCAGTTAATTATAGCAGAGGGAGTATTGATTTAAAGCTCGCTAGTGAACTGCATAGTCAGGCATGTAGGAGATTAGAGTGTAGATCATTGTTCTTTTGATCCATGGGATATTCTGTACGTTTATGTGGTAGTGCTGCTGCTTTCTTCATAACCATTCAAACCCTTTCAGAAATGGCATCTCATGAGTCTCGTAATTCTCCAGACTCACATTTCAACATATTACTGTATTATATTTTTCTGTAGAGCGTTGATATGATGGCCCTGAAGTCAATTAAATAATAGGAGCCCAGCTTTATATTTTATTAAATGTAGTTCAAGGTGGAGGAGGTTCTGTGATGTGCTGGGGGTGTTTTACTTATGTGGAAATGAGTCCTTTGGTTGAGGTGACAGTACATTTGAACCGTAATGTCTACACTGTGCTGCTGGAATTAGGGTTGGGGTTAGGATAATTCTTATCCCTGTATTCCAGTATGACACTATTGTGAGTGGTTTTTTCCTTTTAAATCTGAAAATATGACTTTTTTTATTTGTTTACACTGAGCTGACACATGTTGGGGTGGAAATGCCATTATGGATACTGAGGATAGTTTGGTGTGTTTACAGAACTTTGTTCCCCCTCACTGCTTCAGACTAGTCCAGAAACAAGGTTTTGCTGTACAGAAAAAAAGGCTTAAATCTATCTATGGATCGGACTTCCAATCTTGCTTGAAAGCCCAGTAAATCAGTTTTGTGTCTTTTTGTAGATGCTGAGCAATATAGCTCAGTGCTGAAAGAGGCAAAGGAGGCAATTGAGAATGAGTGTCAGAGAGAAGAGGTACTGAGCAGGCCTGCCACTGAGGAAGGTGAAATGTGTGAATTGGATCACATTCCCACAGTGAGTACCTCTCTGGAGATGGAACACCAAAGGCACAGTCCATCTTCAGTTATTGACTACTTATCTAACGTTAACCATTTAATTACTTGCTGCTGTTTAATGTGGTTGTGTTATTGAAATGCCAGAATTTAAGCTAATTATAAGATTTAGATTTTTATAGTCATGTGTTTTGCATTTAATTTAGTTATTTTGTGCTTTATTCAGCAGTCTGTTTGATTTATTAACTCAGCGTGCATATAATTGTGTGTATATACCCAGTATGATGCTCTGCTCCAGATGGAAGTTGAGAAGCTCCTAGTCAAGGAAAATTCTATAGCCATTGAGAAATCTCAAAGAGAATCTGAGCAGAGAGAAGTATCTGGATCCACCACTAGCAGATGGCGCAAAAAGCTCAGCAGGTAAGATCACATGATAAAGTTTACATTTATGACATTTAGCAGACGCCTTTATCTGGAGCGACTTACAACTGATACAATCTTACAATCCAAGCAGTTGTGAGTTAAGGGTCTTGCTCAAGGATCCTACTGTGGAAGTTTCGCTGAGGTGGGATTTGAACCCTGGACCTTCTGGTCCACACCGAGTATGTTTGCATGCACTTAGTAATCCAATAACTGCAGAAAATCAGATTTTGTCAGTAATCCGATCAACGAGTCTACATGCACTTGAGTAATCAGATAATGGGAAACATTATCAGGGTTTACATGACTCAGGAAGTAATCGGATGTCTGCTTGGCAACCAGCCAATAATCTCATAGAAATATGTGCCAAATTTTAATATTAAGTAATCACATTATTTATGCATTTCAGTGTCTCCCTAAACTGTTCGATAGCCGCTTTTCTGCTTTTAATTCTGCAGTGCGTTTAATTGGGCTGCCAGATCAAGCAAGGGGAAAAAAATGTTAAAGTCAATGGAAACAAAGGCCAAATAAACTCAAGTCTTTAGAAAAGTGTGGACCTGGAAACTGTGGGGGAATGCTCGTGCACATGCGCAGACTGAAAACACCGATTATAATCGGGTAACTGGTATATATGCAATGAGGAATCCGATTAATGGGCTAAAATCCAGCTCTATTTATCGTATTTCTTAATCTGATTTCTAGATCAGAGTATGCTGTGTACATGATCACTTGAATAATCAGATAACTGCAGAAATCCGACTATGATCGGATTATTAAGTGCATACAAACGCACTCAGTAAGGACAGAAAGCATAACTGACTATAATGCAATTCTCAACAGGTTTGTGTTGCCTGAGTATATCCTCGACTTTGGTTATGTGATCAGTGGTACTGTCCCTACTCACATCATTAAAGTGACAAACACTGGGCCTGTCCCAGTGTCCTTCAGAGCTGAGCGTCGTTCACTAGCGAGCACAGGTTGGTTTATAATGGAACATAATGTATTTTTCTGAAATGGTTAGAATGCTGCATACTAAATCAAAGTGAGTTCCTTTGTTCTCCAGGATTTAGCACAGAGCTTGACAGGGTGATGAATCTGCCATACTGCGAGACAGAGACTTTTGAGGTGAAGTTTGATCCACATGGTGCAAATTTGGTTCTTGGGGAGATCAGCACTGTCTTGCCTATACAGGTGGGAACGTACAATAAAAAATAATACAATAATATCCATAACCGCATGTAATATTCTTGACTAAAGGTTGAATAGTCCACGCAACAATACTAAAGAAACTGACATCTGTTTGGAGGAGATTATTCAAATAATAGTCCTTATCTAATTATACTTTTCTTTTGATTATTATCAGGTGCTGGGAGGTCCTATGGTGCATGTACATTTGCGTGCAGTGGTCACCATGCCCTCCCTGACAATCTCCACTGACATGGTGCAGTTTGATAATGTTCAGTGTGGCATGTGCAAGGTGGTTTCAGTGCAGCTGCACAATCCTGAGCCAGTTCCCTGTGAGTGGAGCAGCAGAGAGGAGGAACCACCCAAGAGAAAGGTAGAAAAATTTGCTTACTCAACACTGTCAGGAATGGAGTGTGTAGCACTGTTTTAAATATTCAGTACAACCGTGGAAAGGTGATACTGCGATGATGTACCATATACTGTGATAAGAAACTCAAGTTGTTGTACTTTTAACTTTATGTAAAGGCACTGATAGAAGATTTGTTAATTCGTTAATCAAACCTATATAAAATTTATACCTAATACTTTCATAACTCTGTATCTAGCATGTAACAAGATACATGCTAGATATAAAGAATATAAAGGTAAACCAGCATGATTCTAAGGTGGCCAAATTATTAGAAGTCTATCAGATCTCATAAGTCCACAAATCAACTTGTCATATTTGCTGAAAACAAAATCTTACACTGAATTACTCTTGGAGTATGAAACTAAATTACACAGTTCAGTTTTCAACATTGTAATGGAGAATACGTGTCCTGCCATTGATAGCCAGCCACCATCACCTTTGTTTGTAGTGATATCATGAACGAGAAATCTGGATGGCTATGGACTGGAACCGTATCGTCTTTAGTGACATAAACTTCTGTGGTGAGCGTTTCAATCTTGCCTTTGTTGTGGAGTGACACACTGCCCCAACTGCTGGTGTGATGATCTGGGGAGCCATCACATATGACAGTCAGTCACCCCTAGTAGGGATACGAGGGACACTAACAACTCAGCGATATGTGCAGTACATCCTGCAGTCATGTGTTGCGTCTCATAGCAGGGCTTCCAACTGTCATTTTTCAGCAGGACAATGATCGCACACACACAGCAAGGGTTTCCCAGGAATGTCTCTGCCAGATTTCAATTCCTTGACCTGCCCAGTTGCCAGGTTTTTGCCAATCGAGCATTTATTGGAGCTTCGGTAACTTATGAGTGTGCTCTACAGGTCCAGCTGCAACATCTATGAGCAAATGTGCCACAGGATACCATATGGAACCTGTTTGCCTCCATGCCCAACTCTATCTAATCTTGTATCCAGGCTAGAGGGGACCAACACGGTACTAGAGCCTCCTTTTGGAGTTGTACAGTTGTACAGTTTTGTACAGTTTTCCCCAATAATCTTATTCTTTTGCTCTAATATTATAGTCACCTACATATGTCATCATTACATTCACCAATCTAAAGTTTCATTCGATTCCAACAACTTCTTCCTGGTGACTTAATTTTTTGTCAGTGAGTATGTTTGTCTTAAGTGCCTTTCCTGTGAGGGGTCACAGCACTGGGCACACAGGAGGAATATGCCCTGGAATGAATGCCAGTCCATCATAGAGTATCACACTCTCACTTACCCATGCACATTTACATCCAGTAGGCATGTTATTAGCCAGTCAAAAGGCTATACAGCTAAGCTCCTAATGCAGTAGTGCTTAAAAGTTAGTGAAACCCTTAGCATTTTATATACTTATGCAAAAATACAACCTAAAGTATCATCATAGAAGTCCTAAAATTAAACAGAGAACCCAATTAAATCAATGAGACAAATGTATTATATTTGATTATTTATTTAATGATGAAAATGATGCATTATTTCATGACTGTGAGTGGCAAAAGTGTGCAAGCCTCTAGGATTGCAGTTAATTAGTCAGTCGGGTGTTTTCTGTCAGTGGGATGGCAATCAGTTGTGAGTGGACATCCTATTAGATTTGTAGAACAGGAATCAATCAAAATCTAATCTTCACAACAAATTTGCAAGAACAAAGGAGATTTCTGAGAAAAACAATTGTTGATGCTCATCAGGCTGTAAAAACAAAAACCATCTCTAAAGAGTTTGAACTCCACCAATTCACAGTTTTACAGACTGTGTATGAGTAGAGGAAATTCAAGACCATTTACTCTCCAGCAGTGGTCGACCAGCAAAGATCACTCCAAGAGCATGGCATGTAATAGTCCGCAAGGTCACAAAGGAACCAACCTCTAAGCAACTAAAGGCCTCTCTCTCCCAATGGCTAATGTTACTGTTCGTTTGTTTACAATCAGCAGAACATGGCACAACAGTGGTGTGCATGGCAGGGTTGCAAGTATAAAGTTACTGCTCTCCAAAAAAAACATTTTTTGCTCATCTGCAGCATGGGCAAACCAGAATTCTATGGGAAAGACATTTTATAGACAAATCAAACCAAAACAGAACTTTTTGGTTTAAATGAGAAGCATTATGTCTGGAGAAAGCGAAATGCTGCATTTCAGCACAAGAACCTTATCCAATCTGTGAAATCTGGTCATAGTCCCATGGTTTGCACCAGTTTTGCTGTTTGCAATTATGCCAGCACATTCTAAAGGAAAATGTCAGGACATCTGTCTGTGGAAAAAAAAAAATGGGTCATGCAGCAAGACAATGAGCCAAAGCACACAAGTTGTCCATCCAAAGAATGGTTGAAGAAGAACAAAGGCAATGTTTTGAAAAGGCCACGTCAAAGTCCTGACCTTAATCCAATGGAAATATTATGGAAGGACCTGAAGTGAGCAGTTCATATGAGTAAAACCCATCAACAGCCATGTCTGTTTGTTTGTTTGTTTGATTAACTTTTTCTTATTCCTTTTTACAGCTGTTTAACTGCATTTTATTTGTATTTATCTTTTTATTTTAATTGGAAAACATTTAGAGTCAAATTGTATTTCATTTTATTATTTTAGTGGATTGGCGTTTGCTTTTCTGTTTCTTTTTGAAATATTTTCTTGTATTGGTGAAGCAACTTGAATTGCCTTGTATATGAATGGTGCTATATAAATAAAATTGCCTTGCTTTGCTGTGCTTATACAGTATGTAGTGAATTTAGCACTGGACATTTTCCATTGTGGTGTTGCTTGTTGGCTTTGTAATTAAATGCTCACTGAAGTCTCTACAAAGTTATATATTCTAGCTATAAGACATTAAATGAATTATAGAACAATGAAGAATATAAACACAGCACAGTAGCATTAAAAGACTATGACTATGGTAATGTCTGGTCAACGTCCATTTTGGTCAGCGTCATCCTGTTTCACAGAACTAATGCAAACTTTAAACGACACATACCTGTAGTTTGTATCTGTAATAGAAGCTCTTTGTACATGATAGGAACTAGTTTAGTGAATGAATAAGCTAAAACACAGAGTATATTAACGCAGATGTTTATTGTTGATTATTAACATTCTAATAAGGTCCATGCAGCAGAGAGCACTGGAGAGAGTGATTAGGATTTCACATAGTTGTGCTTTATACTCCAGGAATTACAGCTCCTGGGTGCTACCATCTTCAGTCACTGGAAAAACATAATCAAATTAATAAATCGTTTATATTTATAACACTATAATAACACTATCACAAATCCACTTAAATACTTAGTACACAAAGTATTGTGGAACCTACCTTATTCCCAACAGTAGGACACTTGGGAGTAAGCTGGAGGGAGAATAGAGCATAATTAGAGCATATAGAGTCCACCTGCTGGTACAGCAATGGTATTGCATGTCCTACATAAAATTCTGCAGGATTCTGTATCAGTGTACCTTTCCCATTGTAGATAACGAATCCTTCGGTAAACCTGGATTAAGCATACATTTGGCTTAACGTCTTCATGTGATCTCTCCTCCTCTTTCTCCATCTTCTTCTCTTTCTTCTCCTCTTTCTCTACCTCCACCATATTCTCCTCCTCCTTGTCCATCTGCTTCTTCTTGACTTTTTTCTCTGCTTTGTTCTTTTCCGTCTTCTCTTCCCACTCTCTCCATCGAGACTCCAGCGCCTGCCGCTTTTCCTACTTTTTAATCAGACAAGCTCTTTTCTGCTGCTCGTATTGAGCCACTCGCACAAATTTGTATTATGGTTCGACCAGCTACTGGGATACTGGTTGAGGGAAAACAGAGGGAGAGGGAGGACCCAAGTGCAGGGGAGAATGAATATGCAAATATAAGCTTGAAAAATATAAATATATATATATATATATATATATATATATATATATATATATATATTGCGAATAAGTATTTATACCGAGGTATATGGTTAAATTACAGCGGGGAAGCCTGCGAGAGAACTTGTTGGGGTGACCGTGGTCGGGATTCGAACCGAGCGTCACGGGTATAGATGGCGAGTGAGTTACCACTACACCATGTGGCCATGAGAGGAACGAGGGGAGAAACTGATCAAGAGCGTAAGGGCAGACAGAAGGGCCGTACTGAACGGACTCAAACTGGAGTAATAAATGCCAAAGTAGGCTGGCTAGGATGGATTCCAGAAGAGGAGGATATAAATAAACACACGCCCGGGGCGCGGACAGTTGGGTGAAATTTAAAGCGAGAAAAAGGAACAAAATGAGATCGCTACTCAGCGAGAGTTGAGGGGGACTGCGCAGGCGCAGCCCAGAGGTCTCCGGAAAGACACGAGAGGAACCGAAGCGGCCGATGGAAGGCGCATGCACACACGCCAGAGCTCGGCAAACGGAGCGGGACTCCGAGGCGGCTTCCTCGCACCGCAATAAGCGCACGCATTGCGAATACGGGCGATCAGCGGGAATAAAGGGACTCCCAACGGGGAGGAAGGAGTACTGAGGCACGGACTAACTGGGAAATGCCGAGGGGAGCAAAAACAACAGCGAAACGGCTGCGGTGAGCGGTGGCTGAGGAACGCGGCCAAAAATGGAGGAAGAGAGGTCAGTAGCGATAAGCTTTCCCTGCCTATCTAATTCCCTGGACACATTCACCTCGAGCCTCCTGACTCTACTCGGCTAATTCTCTTTTAGAACCAGTCGTACCTTTAAGCCCTCTCAAAAAACGCTACTGAAAACTTTCCAAAACAGCGGGAGAAATCGCGTATATGAACCAATAGTGCACCGCCGGCCGGCGCTTAAGGGGCGTTATTTATAGTCGCTCGGGCGCTACGTCGACTCGGCGGCTCCCGATGTCCCCAGACCAGCTGCCCTGTCCCAGCGGAAGTCCCGGATGAGAGACCGATCCAGGATGTGCCGAGCGGGCACCCAGGAGCGTTCCTTTGGGCCATATCCCTCCCAGTCGACCAGGTATTGAGTGCTACCCTGCACGCTGCGTGAGTCGAGGAGCCGGCGTACGGTGTACACCGGGGACCCCTGAATGACGCGAGGGGCAGGCAGTCGACTGGGAGGGGCGAGGGTCCAGCACTGAATGGGCCGGAGTCGGGACACGTGGAACATGGGATGGACCCTCATGGCTGAAGGAAGCTCGAGCCGGTAAGTGACCAACGGACCACCTTGAAGGGGCCCACAAACTTGGGGCCCAACTTGCCCGCAGCCCCTTTGAGGGGCAGGTACCGGGTGAACAGCCACACCTGCTGACCCGGGCAAATTGCGGTGGGAACAAACCTCCATCCCGGAGGGCCGTTCCCCGGATCGGGTTCCCGGCGAAGAGCTCTGGCAATGACCTGGTCAACGTCCCAGGTCAGGGCCCCGACTACCCAGACAAGGGGAAGTATGGGATCAGGCATAGGGGAGGCCTCGGGTGGATCCCACTGTCTGGAGAGGGCGTCGGGCTTGGTGTTCTTAGAGCCCGGCCGGAAGGAGACCATGAAATCGAACTTGGCAAAAAACAGCGACCAGCGGGCCTGGCGGCCATTGAGGCATTTGGCCTGCTGAATATATGCCAGGTTCTTGTGATCTGTCCATACTAAGAACAGATGTTTGGCCCCTTCCAGCCAGTGACGCCACTCCTCCAAAGGCAGCTTGATGGCCAGGAGTTCCCTGTCCCCGACCGGGTAATTCCGCTCAGTGGGGGTCAGACACCGGGAGAAATAGGCGCAGGGGCGGAGTTTGTGGGCCGGGGTGGACCGTTGGGAGAGAATGGCCCCAACTCCCACATCAGAAGCATCTACCTCGACGACAAACGCCTCCTCGGGGTCAGGAAAGCAGAGGACAGGCGGGTTAGTGAGACGCCTCTTGATCTCCAGGAAGGCGTGTTCCACCACTTCCGTCCAGCGGAAGGGACCGGCCTCCTTGCGAGTGAGGGCGGTGAGCGGGACAGCGATAGTGCCGAAGTCCCGGACGAAGCGGCGGAAAAAGTTGGAGAAGCCCAAGAACCGCTGGACCTGACGGACCGAGGAGGGGCGAGGCCAGTCAGCCACCGCCCATGTCTTGGCCGGGTCCATGCTCAGGGTCCCACGGGAGACCACAAATCCCAGAAAGGAGACAGAGGATGCATGGAACACCGACTTCTCCAGCTTCACAAATAGGCGGTTAGCGAGGAGAAGCTGGAGAACGCGACGGACGTGTCTGACGTGCTTCCCCATGGCCTTGCTAAAGACCAGGATGTCGTCGAGGTAGACGTAGACATAACGGTCAAGGGCCTCCGGCAGGACGTTATTAATGAGCTGTTGGAAGACGGCCGGAGCATTCATGAGCCCGAAGGGCATCACTAGGTACTTGTAATGCCTCGTGGGTGTAAGGAAGGCCGTCTTCCACTCATTCCCCTGCCGAATGCGAACGAGATTGTAGGCGCTCCGGAGGTCCAGCTTGGTGAAGAAGCTGTCCCCCTGGAGCGCCTCGAACGGCGAGTTCATGAGAGGCAGGGGGTAGCGGTCCTTGACCGTGATGGCATTAAGACCCCGGTAGTCCACGCAGGGGTGAAGGGACCCGTCCTTTTTCCCCACAAAAAAGAAACCCGCCCCGGTGGGCGAAGAGGATGATTGAATGAACCCCATCCACAAGGCCTCAGCAATGTACGACCACATGGCCTCCTGTTCGGTGCGGTTGAGGGAAAAAAGCCTCTCTCAAGGCGGGGAAGCGCCGGGCAGGAGGTTGATGACGCAGTCATACTCGCGGTTCGAAGGGAGGAGCTGTGCCTCCCTTTTGCTGAGCACCCTACCCAGGTCCCGGTACTGGGCATGGACGGACGAGAGGTCCAGCGCTGGCGGCTGCACAGGAGAAGCAGGCGGGGGGATGAGACAGGCCTCCTTGCACCTAGGGGACCACGAAAAAACAGACCCAGACTGCCAGTCGATGAAGGGATTGTGGGCCCGCAACCAAGGGAGGCCCAAGACCAGCTGGTGGTGAGGAGTCTGGGTGACAAGGAGCACCAGCCGCTCCATATAGTCACCTATGACCACTTTAAGGGGCAGGGTCTGGTGCGTGACGGGCCCACAACCCAAGGACCGACCATCCAGGGTCCTAAATGATCGGGGCCGCTGGAGGACCTCCAGCTGCAGGTTAAGCTGTTGGGCAAGGCGAACATCAATGAAGTTGCTGGCGGCCCCGGAGTCAATGAAGGCCCGGACCGGCACTAGAGATGCCCCTGCCGGGCCGATGCTGGCCCGGAGGGAAAGGCCAGACTGGGGAGGCGACAGCACTTCTAGGACTGGCCTCCCCGCCCGGTCCTGACCTGCATCTGGCCCTGGGACCCGAAGAAGGCTCTAGCCAAATCCATGGGCTCTTCGGCATCCCTGCTGGCCGGAGGGTAGACGACTTGCCCCAGAGCGGGCCAAACCGGGTACCTTGAGCCACGGGCGGCAGCCTTCTCCCATGCCCTCTGACACCGGTAAGTGTCTAGGGAAGTGGCCATGGTGTACAGGTCGTTCAGGGTTGCGGGGGGGTCGCGTGTGGCCAACTCATCCTTGAGACCCTCACTGAGGCCGTTCTGAAAGGTGGCCATGAGGGCCGGCTCGTTCCATCCGCTCTCAGCGACCAGAGTTTGGAAATCGATGGCATATTCTGCCGCCGAGCAGGAACATTGGACGAGCTCGGAGAGACGAGCCGCAGCATCCCGCCCACCCAGAGGGTGAAAAAAGGTATTCTTGATGGCCTGGGTAAAGGCAGATTCAGAGTTGCAAACCGCAGACCCTGATTCCCACTGGGCCGTAGCCCAGGCCAGGGCTCGACCTGAGAGTAGGGAAATGATGTACGCCACCCGAGAGCGTTGCGTGGGGAAGCGAGAGGGCTGCAGTTCAAACGTGAGTGAACATTACAGCAGAAACCCCTTGCAGCGGTCCGCTTCCCCCGCAAACCTCTCAGGAGCGGCGACGAGGGAATCCCCGGCAGATACGGCTCTGGGGGCCGGAGCGGGAGGAGGAGGAGGAGTCGGCAGCAAATGGGGTGGGGGTGCACTGGACAGCTTGGCTGACAGCCACAGTGAGTGCTGCCACCTGTTGCCCTAGGGCATTGAGCTGCTGCTCGTGCCGACCGAGGGTGGCGCCGTGGTGCAGGGGCACGGTCCCTGCCGTTGGGGAAGTGGAGGGGTAGGCGTGCCTGCTGGGTCCATACTGGGCGCACTATACTATTATGGTCCGCCCAGCTAGTGGGATACTGGTCGAGGGAAAATAGAGGGAGAGGGAGGACCCAAGTGCAGGGGACAATGAATATGCAAATATAAGCTCAAAAAATATATATATAAATATATTGCCAATAAGTATTTATACCGAGGTATATGGTTAAATTACGGCGGGGAAGCCTGCGAGAGAAACGCCCTACCTTTAAGCCCTCTCAAAAACGCTACTGAAAACTCTCCAAAACAGCGGGAGAAATCGCGTATATGAACCGATAGTGCACCGCCGGCCGGCGCTTAAGGGGCGTTATTTATAGTCGCTCGGGCGCTACGTCGACTCGGCCGGCGCCGCCATCCGGCTTCAGAAGTCTGAACCGTGATAATTTGTTCCCCTCGAGAGTGCCTGGAGAGAGAAAGCACAGTTCACACTAATGCAGAACTTCTGCTATCTTTTAAGATGTATGTAACGATATCAATCTGTCAGACCAATCCCTTATATTGTTGGGACAAAACAGGCCAAATCCTACACATGGATTAGAACAGTAAATTAAATCAGATCATAAAGCTGAGGTTCCACTATAAACTCCCAGGTTCCATTTCCTTAAGAAACAATGCTTTAACAAGACTGGCCTGACTCTTGTAAATTCACATGTGATTTCAGTACTGAGTGTTTTTTAAACACAGATTACTTACTTATGAGCTTGTACAGTGAGACAAAAAAGTATTTAGTCAGCCACTGATTATGCAAGCTTTCCTACTTAGAAAGATGAGAGAGGTCTGTAATTTTCATCATAGGTACACTTCAACTATGAGAGACAAAATGAGAAAAACATTTTTTTAAAGAATTTAATTGTAAATCATGGTGGAAAGTAAGTATTTGGTCACCCACAAACAAGCAAGATTTCTGACTCTCACAGACCTGTAACTTCTTCTTTAAGAAGCTCTTCTGTCCTCCACTCATTACCTGTATTAGTGGAACCTGTTTGACTTATCTATATCCTTATCTTTATTGTTATCTGTATAAAAGACACCTGTCCACAGCCTCAAACAGTCAGACTCCAAACTTAACCATGGCCAAGACCAAAGAGCTGTCGAAGGACACCAGGAAGAAAATTGTAGACCTGCACTAGGCTGGGAAGAGTGAATCTACAAAAGGCAAGCAGGTTGGTGTGAATAAATCAATTGTGGGAGCAATTGTAAGACATACAAGACCACTGATATCTCCCTCTATCTGGGGCCCCCCCACACAGATCTCATTCAAGGGCTCAAAATGATCAAGAGAATGGTGAGCAAAATCCCAGAACTACACGGACGGACCTGATGAATGACCTGCAGAAAGCAAAACAAGGCTGCCACCAGTAACACACTACACACTACGCCGAGAGGGACTCAGATTCTGCAGTGCTAGACATGTCCCCCCTGCTTAAGAAAGCCAGTACATGTCCAGGCCCGTCTGAAGTTTGCCAGAGAGCATATGGATGATCCAGAAGAGGATTGGGAGAATATCATGTGGTCAGATGAAACCAAAATAGAACTTTTTTGATGATAAAAACTCAACTCGCCGTGTTTGGAGGAAGAAGAATTCTGAGTTGCACCATACCTACTGTGAAGCATGGGGGGTAGAAACCTCATGCTTTGGGGCTGTTTTTTCTGAAAAGGGGGACAGGACAACTGATCCGTGTTTAAGGGAAGAATGAATGGGGCCATGTATTGTGGCGATTTTAAGCCAAAACCTCCTTCCATCAGTGAGAGCATTGAAGATGGAACGTGGCTGGGTTTTCCAGCATGACAATGATCCCCAACACACCGCTCGGGCAACGAAGGAGTGACTCCGTAAAAGCATTTCAAGGTCCTGGAGTAGCCTAGCCAGTCTCCAGACCTCAACCCCATAAGAAAATTTGTGGAGGGAGTTGAAAGTCCGTGTTTGCCCCAAAACATCACTGCTCTAGAGGAGATCTGCATGCAGGAATGGGCCAAAATACCAGCTACAGTGTGTGCCAACCTGGTGAAGACTTACAGGGGGAAACGTTTGACCTCCGTCAATGCCAACAAAGGTTATGTTACAAAGTATTGAGTTGAACTTTTGTTATTGACCAAATACTTATTTTCCGCCATCATTTTTACAATTAAATTCTTTAAAAATCCTACAATGTGATTTTTCTGGATTTTTTTTCTCATTTTGTTTCTCATAGTTGAAGTGTAACCTATGATGAAAATTACAGACCTCTCTCATCTTTCTAAGTAGAAGAACTTGCACAATCAGTGGCTGACTAAAATACTTTTTTTTGCCCCATTGTATCAATTTTCCTGAGGTCTTCTTTACCTTCAAGCTCTTTTCAGTCTTCTTCTGGTATCTCTCATTCAACTTTTTATTGATCCACCAACAATGCTCTTGTATTTGGGTTTGTCCTCTTTTCCAGCATCACCACAGCTGGTCATCTTCTCTGCTGCAGCTGTGGGTTTATCGTCCTCTTTTTCTTTAGTTGGGACGTGTTCTGTTTCTGACTGGGCATTGCCCTCCGTGCTTGCACTACCCGGGAAACCAAGGCACTGACTGAACTCATCATTTGTTTGGTCCTGACAGAGAGGCTTGACTGTGATCACCTTGGCTTTTTGGATGGAGCAACTGTATCAAGCTTGGTGAAAAGCTTTGTTTTTTTCTTGCTCCTGATACTTTCATTGGCAGTGGTTTTTTTGTCCCACTTCTAGGTACTGAGTGGCTGGGTTCTTTCATTGAGAGGCCATTACTCTTTGCTGCACCCTCTTTCTCTCCCATCATCGCTCATTGTCCTCAAAGGTGTCATTCTTTATCTCTTCAGTCTCCTTCATTCTCTCTGCTCTCTCCCGCTCTTGTTTGTTGTCCTCTTTCACCACATCAAGCCTAATCACAGTGTACAGTGCCTTACTCAAAAATGCTGCTGATTAATGATAATAATGTAAATAATAGTAAAAAAAAAAAGTTTAATATACCCACCTTGGTTTTGTAGTCTCCATTTTTCGAGTTCTCATCTCTTCTACCACGGAAGTGTCCTTGTCATGCATTTCACTCTTATTCTCTCTGTCTTCTCCTGTATAGCTCTCTCCTGATTCTCTTCAACCTCTTGTTTCTGTTCTCGGTTGGTTTCCTTCATCCTCTGCCTCTTATGATTTCTCTTTTTCTTCTCCTCATGCAGTCTTATTTTCTCTTGCCATATTGCTTCAAGTCTTTCTAGGTTTTTTTGTTTCTCCACCTCTTCCTGCTTTACCATTGCTTTGCAAAATTTCTACTTCACTATTTCACTCTGTGTCTCCATCACAGATCTTTCTACCTCTGGTCTCTCTTTCTTTCTCTCCGTTTCTCTCTCATCCACTGCTGCCCTCATCATTTTCATTTGCTCCATATTCTTTCCCCCAGTTTCCTTCAGCATGGCCATTTTTCCTTCACCTTGTCCTCCATGTCCAACTCTGAGTGTTTTTCTGTCTCAATCAGACTGTCTGGCTTCACTTGCTGAGTCTTACACATATTTTCTTGTTTGCTTTTCATGAACTCCAGCTCTATCTTCAGCTCATTTACTCTGGCATTTAGATCCAGAATCTTTCTGTTCTTCTCCAGTTCTTTCAAACCTTCATCATGTTTAGCCTCGCTGCATCTGTTCAGTGAAGCCAGTCTTTCCTTCATCTGCTCTATTTCTTTTTTCAGAGCTTCTTCTGTCTCTTGCCATTTTAACACTTCCCTCTGTCTCTCTTCCTCCAGTTTCTGATAGAAGAGGCGCAATTCATTATCGAGGTCTTGCTTCTTTTCCCACTTTGTATTTTTTTCACTCTCCTCAAGCTCCTCTTTCATCTGCTCCATCTCTCTTTTGAGAGCTTCCTCTCTCTCTTTCAATCTCAACACTTCCATCTTTCTCTTTTCCTGGTAGAAGAGTAACTTTTCTCTCTCCAGTTCTCTTCTGTTTTTCTCATTAATTCTCTCTCTCTTTGCAATTTTCTCCTCCATCTTCTTTATATCACGTGTCAGCTTTTCCTCTCTTTCTCCATCCAGTCTCCTCCATGTCTCTGACATGGGTAATTTGTCTCTGAGCTTTATATCTTTCAGATCTCCAAGCTTTATCTTTGTCGGAGTCTCTAAAATCTCTACCGTCTCTGTTACTTTCTCATGAGAGATGCGATCACCATTGTCAAACTTTATGGCTGTTTTCAACGATCGAATTTGACCTGAATATCATTGAACATCATCTTATTTTTTTCGAAGAGCTCCATTCTTTCATTCCTCTCCTTCTCCATGTGAGTTTGAAAGAAGGATTTTGCAATGTCAAGTCCTATCTGTTTCCTATTAGGCTTGGCCATAACCTGTTGTTGTCTCTCCTTGCCTTTCACACAGTTCTGTCTGAACTGAGCCTTCTGGAAAACACCATGAACGCATTGTTTTGATTATTAAAGTGAATATGGTAAATGCGTCGATTGTTACGTTATAATCCCGCCTTTTGTGTACTTGCCCCCCCCAAAGGCCTAACCATCCAAATGTTAGGTCTAAAACATGATTGTTACACAAAAACAGAGCCCTATATGTCTTGCCCTTTTAGTAGCTTTCTGTTCCTCCAACATATTTCTCTCTCTCTCCATGTGACTTTTGATCTCTTTCTGTCGAAATCTCTGTTTTTTCAGCTGCAGTAGATTCTCCAGCTGTCGGAATCTCTCCAGTTCTTTCCTCTCCTGCTTGTTCAATGTCCAACTTTCCCTTGGAACCTCCTAGCTCAATTCTGCACCCTCTTCCTCTAACTCCTTTCTTTTCCTCTCTCGCTGGCTCTTGTCCTCCTTTTTCAGCTTCTAACCCTCCAGAGTTGTCGTCCAACTTTCTTCATGGGTTCTTCCTCAACTGGACAATTAAACAGAATAAGCACAACTGATGAAAATCTCATATTCTACGTATTACAATACAAGCACAACACACAGTCGGCTTTAAATATAGCCTTCTTATTTTAACCACTTAGAAAAAACAATATTAAAATAGATTTAAAAGTGCAACACGTATTAATTAAAAAAGTTAATGACTAATTTATTTTCAGATACTCATAAATGTATGGGATCAATAAACTTACAATTACAGGTAGCCTGTATGAAGTCTGCTATAAAACACTGAATTTGCACTTCACCACACAGGTAAGTAGATGGATGTAGAGCTCTAAGAGAATGTTCAGTCATTTGGGCGACGCTATGTTCTTCAGGTAACTATGACATCACAATCTGCATTCTTGTAAAGGTAATAAATAGGAGCAGGATGTTGAGTGGGCGGAGCTAAATTATGGACGTTGAGTGGGCGTGGTTAATTGGCCAACCGCTGAATATGAGATGTGTCATGTGGTTCATGCGATCTGCAGTGAAGTAAAAGTAAAAGTCGAAGTAAATATAAGGCACACTGTGTTTTCCATACTGCCCTTACGTTTTTTTCTAATTTGGGGTTGTATATTATCTAAACTTTCTCTCTCTTATGTTCCTTTGGTTATGTGTTAAGTTTGAGAAGCACGCTCCGCTGCACATGAGACAGAAGGCTCGTTTAGAGCAGCCGCCTTCTCCAGTGATCTTTGAGATGGTGCCATCAAGCGGTGTGCTGTATCCTGGTGAAAGATTTAATGTCCAAGTCAAGTTCAGTCCATCTGAAGGGGTAAGAGAAACCAAAAAGTATTAGTCAGGTGTTTAACGTTATGGCTCATCGCCGTATATAGACAAAAGTTTGTGAACATCCAAAAGTTGCATCAAGGAACATGCGTATTAATACAGTGCTTTTCCTCATTTTGCTGCTCCAAGGCATACCACTAGATTTTGGCACATGACTGTGAAGTGGAGAACTGACACTGGACAATTAGCCCTGGCTCACTGTTAGTATTTCAGTTAACGTAAATTTATACTTTACCATTAAAGCATTAAAAATGCAAATAATTCCAGTGAACATTGAAAAACAGTACTACACTTGACAAAGTTGGCCAACTACAGTTACTGTATAGTTTTAGGTCATTAGGTCACAGTGTTACACAGACAGCTGTGTAACAGCTTCAAAATCGAAGTGGAATATTTGGATCACTATTCATCATAGCAGGATACCCATGCGGATAGTGGGTTGGGGTAATAAAGAACCCCATACATTATAGCAGCAGGTCAGATAGTGGGGTTTGATTATCTGTGCATCTCTGGGAATAAGTGAAACCTTTTATGGCAAAAACACAACATACAGAGACACACTTTGTATCAGTGACATATTCAGATGTGTTTTCACCCCCAAAATGTCCTCTAGCCCAACCAAATAAACATGCATTATTACTTTAAATCGTCAGTACTTTTTAAATATTTATTCTCTGGTATACAACTGTGCTGTCTGTCTCAGTATTCACGATGAAATGAAATTTGATGCACTAGGACCTGGGGGAGGTGCTGCTGCCCCATAAGCTCACTGAACCTGTAATAAGGGTTCAACTGTGACATCGCTTTACAAATACAAAGTGAAAACAGCCACTACATCTAACATTTCATTATATAATTGTTAGAATATTATGATTACTCAACCTGTTTCTATTGTTAGTTCTAAAATGTAAATCAAATAGATCTA
This sequence comes from Ancistrus triradiatus, assembly GCA_025084515.1. NCBI lineage: Eukaryota > Metazoa > Chordata > Actinopteri > Siluriformes > Loricariidae > Ancistrus > Ancistrus triradiatus. Next base: position 75,773 of record JAJAGP010002827.1, read on the forward strand.
GAATAGTTTTCTCATAATGAAGATTATTTGATTTATTGTGATTGCTGGATTTAAGAAAAGCTTTACTTTGCTACCTATTTTGGCTGGCACTGCCACTTTTTATTCCTTTTGGTTTTACCAATAGCCTTTTGTCCTCTGGGTGGGGATGTAGTGGACTTTGAGTTGTTAATATTTCCTTGTGTGAAAATAAATGAAAAATAAAATTGAGAAACAGTTTTTTTCTGCTGTCAAATGTCACATTGTCCTAAACAGGCAGTCTCCCAGTTTATTCAACATGAATGCAGCTACAGACCAGCACATTTGATTGTACCAGTCTATATTCTCAGTATTTGAGTAGTGTATCTTTGCTTGGTCTGTACCTCTTGTTAGTAGATGGATAAAAGTCGTATGAGATCTGTACCTAAAACAAACTAGGTTAAAAATGAATGTGTCTTCAAAATAAATTCTGTGGCAGTTTCTTCAAATAGCTGTATGTTTTTAATTTTGTGCCAGTTTCATAATGCAGAACTTTGGGTCATTTTTTAATTCTTGTATGGTGGTTAACCTCTAGACCTAGTCAAAGCTTAAACCCCCTATTCATAAATCTCTAGTGACTCCCCTGATGTGTACCTACAGAATATTATGCAAAATCTTTGTGGTGATTGGGTACACTATTCTTCATAGAACATAGAACTAATTTTATTTAGATTAACCATAATCAGATACTGTGTGAACATGACCAATATGATTAAACGTGGAGCAGAAAAGAATAACAAAAGATTGGTGATATTTTGATGTTTCTTCCTAGTGATGTCTTTTTTTTCCACTGTCGTTTCTCTTCATGAGTTTGGACTCTAGTTTCTGTTTTAATATAATGTTAAACTGAAAACACCCTGACATTAATACAAATACGTTTCATATATTTGCATGTCTGGTTATCATCCCTGTCATGTTCTCTGCAGAAGATGTATAGAGAAAGGCTGGTGGTGGTAGTGGCCCAGAGCACTCATAAGATCCTAATTGTGGCTCAAGGACTGGGCGAGGAACCACAGCTGGAGTTTTCCACCTTGGCACTGGAGCTGGGGCCTGTGCTGCCCTACAGCAATGGAGAGGAGGCTGAAGTGCTGGTCCACAACCCCTGTCCCTTTCCCATTGAGTTTTACTCCCTGGACTTCGACAAACAGTATCTGGAGGAAGAGAAGGTGTTTATTTGTTTGCTTCTATTGTTCAAGTTTATTTAACTGATCCCCGTATGCTCATATAACAAGAGTTCAAGATAATGGCAAATTTAGTTGCAGGTCTCCCAGATGTTCAAGAACTCCACAAAATAGCTTTCATGCAATAACACAAGTACTGCACATGTACTGTATGAAACCACCAACAATATTCAAAGCCTTGTTTCTTAACCCAGCTTGACTGACAGTTTATGAAGCACTTGGCTCTCCCTGGGCTTTTTCTGGCTCCCCTGCTGTTATGTAAACTGTTATGTAAACACCTTCTTTCCCTTCAGATTCTACGGATGATGAAAGGGTATGATGAACAGAATGTGTTGCTGTTGCCCCCTCGAGCTCCCGGAGAATCTCTGCCTTCTGAACTCCTGGACTACTACAAAGATCATAGCTCCCAGGAACAGGGTATCATTTCTCCTTGCATTTCCATGTACCTTTAGGGGCAGACAAAAACACTTTGTATTATTTCACGCCATTTCTTATTTATTTAATAATTTAACGTAAACACATTTCACTCTAAGAAAGATGTATCAGCAGCATCATTCATATAAGAACAGACATGAATATTGCAGCATAATCTACAAAAATGAACTCCATGTGCTTGATCTTTTATTTGGGTTGTAACAGACTTAAAGCACAGAAAAAGTCTTATACAAACCTTTAAAATTTAACTTTTATCTCCATGTGAGAATTATGATGTTACCAAAAAGGATTCATGAAACGAAAATTGAAGGGATTGTTTACTTATTTACCTTTTAACTGCTAACCTGGTTCAGGTTAAGTGATCGTTTAGAAATTCAAGATGTTCAAGATATACCTTATGCAACATTATGGTAATTTTGAAAGCTTTACTGAAACCACGTATACGCGGTGTTTGTGAAATAATGAAACAATTTGCTCTAAATTACCTAATAGATAAATGGGAAACAAGTAAAAATACAGCAAATACTACCAAGATTATTATTCATAAAAATATAACCTATTAATTATATTCCATTGACCTAGAATTTTAGGATTAATAGTGATACAAAACTACTGTGGCAGAAGGTTACTTAACAAATATTACAAGTGTGCTGTGTACTATACAGTGGCAGCCAATAGTCTGAATATGTGCCAGCTCAAGTGCACGCTGATTTTACAGCAAACGGGAAACTTACCAAATACTAAGAAATTCTGAAATTTATGTTGTTATTTTTGTTATTTGATCAAAAATTCAATGTTTCACTCAAAATGATATGATTAGTATATTATTTGTATTGTAAATCATGTTAAATTAGAGAAAATACAAAATAGAAGCAATTTCAATAGTAGTCAGAGATTTTTGGTCCCCACAGTTTGTACAGTCCCCTCCACAATTATTGGCACTCCTGGTGAAGATGAGTGAAAAGGGTCGTTAGAAATTCATCTTGTGGTGAATTCACGTAATCTCACACTGAAAAAAGAGAAACATCCAACTTTTAATTGCAGTAAATCTAGTCGGAGGAAAAATGTTCCACAATTATTGAAACCAAAGAAATTCATAAAACTGAATGATGTAACTGAAGCATTTTCACCATTTTCCTATTTTTAAGTTGATCAGAGTGTGTAGGAACTTTCAAAGAGTAATCAATAACTCCTGTTTCATCAGATTTTCACAGAAGTCCTAAAAGAAGAGAAAGAGAACCCAGTTAAACAAATGAGACAAATATATTAGACTTGGTCATTTATTTATTGAGGAAAATTATCCAATATTACATATTAGTGAGAGGCAAAAATATGTGAACCTCTAGGATTAGCAGTTAATTTGAAGGTGAAATTGAGTCAGGTGTTTTCAATCAATGGGATGACAATCAGGTGTGAGTGGGCACCCTGTATTATTTAAAGAACAGGGATCTATCAAAGTCTGCACTTCACAAACATGTTTGTGGAAGTTATCATGGCATGAACAAACGAGATTTCTGAGGACGTCAGAGAAGAAAGAAAGGATTGTACATGCTCATCAAGCATGAAAAGGTTGCAAAACCATCTCTAAAGAGTTTGGGGGACTCCACCCAATCCACAGTAGTCAGACAGATTGTGTACACTGTGGAGGAAAATTCAAGACCCATTGTTACCCCTCCCCCAGGAGTGGTCGATCGACCAACAAAGATCACTCCTAGAGCAAGGCGTATAATAGTTGGTGAGATCACAAAGGACCCCAGAGTATCTTCTAAGCAAACTGAAGGCCTCTCTTCACATTGGCCAATGTTTAATGTTCATGAGTCCACCATCAGAAGAAACACTGAACAACAATGGTGTGAATGGCAGGGTTGCAAGAAGAAAGCCACTTCTCTCTGAAAAGAAACATTGCTACTCATCTGCAGTTTGCTAAAGATCACGTTAACCAAGCCAGAAGGCTTTTGGAAGAATGTTTTGTGGACAGATGAGACTTAAAATAGAATTTTTGGTTTAAAAGAAGAGCGTTATGTTTGAGGAAAATAAAAACACTGCCTTCCAGCATAAGAACCTTATTCCATCTGTGAAACATGGTGGTGGTAGTATCATGGTTTGGGCTTGTTTTGCTGCATCTGGGCCAGGACGGCTTGCCATCATTGCTGGAACAATGAATTCTGAATTATATCAGAAGAATTCAAAAGGAAAATGTCAGGACATCTGTCCACGAACTGAATCTCAAGAGAAGGTGGGGTCATGCAGCAAGACAACGACCCTAAGCACACAAGTCGTTTTACAAAAGAATGGTTAAAGAAATTTAAAGTTAATGTTTTGGAATGGCCAAGTCAAGGTCCTGACCTTAATCCAATCGAAATGTTGTGGAAAAGGACCTGAAGTGAGCAGTTTTAATGTGAGGAAACCCACCAACATCCCAGAGTTGAAGCTTGTTCTGTACGGGAGGAATGGGCTAAAATTCCTACAAGCCGGTGTGCAGGACTGATCAAACAGTTACAAGGAAACATTTAGTTGCAGTTAAATTGCCCGTTTTTTGCTGCACAGGGGGTCACACTAGATTATGAAAGTAAAGGTTCACATACTTTTGCTCACTAATATGTAATATTTGGATCATTTTCCTCAATAAAATAAATGACCAAGTGTAATATCTTTTTTCTCATTTATTTAAACTTTATCTACTATTAGGGACTTGTGAAATTCTGATGATGTTTTAGGTCATATTTATGCAAGAAATATAAGAAAATTCTAAAGGGTTCACAAACTTTCAAGCACCACTGTATATGAGATGACACAAAGGTAATCATTAGTCAATTCTTCAAACATGGGAAAGACAAGAGAACACACCAATTATAATAAGAAGAGAAGGTGTGCAGACCTTCATAAGTCAGTGGGATTGATAACAGCTTCTCACCTGAAATTACCCATACCTACAGTTCAGTCAACTGGTAACTGTGACTAGTTTGTTCTCTTGCACGGTGAGGAGGATGGTAAATTGCGGCACAAAAATCCCCAAGAATGGAAGTCACGGAGTTCTACAAAACCACTCATACACCATCTACAGTGGTGTGGGGCAAAAAAGTATTTAGTCAGCCAATGATTGTGCAAGTTCTCCTACTTAGAAAGATGAGAAAGGTCTGTAATTTGGAACACTTCAACTATTAGAGACAAAATGAGAAAAAAAATTTGAGGAAATCATATTGTAGGATTTTTAAAGAATTTAATTGTAAATCATGGTGGAAATAAGTATTTGGTCATCCACAAACAAGCAAGATTTTCTGGCTCTTACAGAGACTTGTAACTTCTTTTTTAAGAAGCTCTTCTGTCCTCCCACTCGTAACCTGATTAATGGCAACCTGTTTTGACCTCGTTACCTGTATAAAAGGCACCTGTCCACAGCCTCAAAACAGTCAGACTCCAAAGTCAAACCATGGCCAAGACCAAAGAGCTGTTGAAGGACACAAGGAGAAAAATTGTAGACCTGCCACTAGGATGGGAAGAGTGAATCTATAATAGGCAAGCAGTTGGTGTGAATAAATCAACTGTGAGAGTAAAATTGTAAGAAAATGGAAGACATACAAGACCATTGATAATCTCCCTTGATCTGGGGTCTTCTATGCAAAGACCTCATCCTCTGTGGTCCAAAATGATAATGAGAACGGTGAGCAACAAATCCCAGAACTACACGGAGGAAACCTGATGAATGACCTGCAGAGAGCTGGGGACCAACGTAACAAGGCTATCATCTGTAACACACTACGCCGAGAGGCACTCAGATCCTGCAGTGCCCAGGCGTGCCCCCATGCTTTAAGCCAGTACATGTCCAGGCCCGTCTGAAGTTTGCCAGAGAGCATATGGATGATCCAGAAGAGGGATTGGGATAATATCATGTGGTCAGATGAAACCAAAACAGAACTTTTTGGTAAAAACTCAACTGGAGGGGAAAAAGGATGCTGAGTTGCATCCCAAAAACACCATTACCTACTGTGAAGTAGGGGGGTGGAAAAACATCATGCTTTGGGGCTGGTTTTCTGCACAAAGTGGGGACAGGACAACTGAAGGGAAGAAGGAAACGGGCCATGTATCGTGTGAGATTTTAAGCCAAAACCTCCTTCCATCAGTGAGAGCATTGAAGATGGAACGTGGCTGGGTTTTCCAGCATGGACAGTGATCCCAAACACACCGCTCAGGCAAACAAAGGAGTGGTTCTATAAAAAGCCATTTCAGGTCCTGGAGTAGCCTAGCCAGTCTCCAGACCTCAACCCCATAGAAAATGTGTGGAGGGAGTTGAAAGTCCGTGTTGCCTCATAACATCACTGCTCTAGAGGAGATCTGCAATGGAGGAATGGGCCAAAATATCAGCTACAGTGTGTGCAAACCTGGTAAAGACTTACAGGAAACGTTTGACCTCTGTCATTGCCAACAAAGGTTATGTTAGAAAGTATTGAGTTGAAACCAAATTTTATTGACCAAATACTTATTTTCCACCATGATTTACAATTAAATTCTTTAAAAATCCTACAATGTGATTTCCTGAATTTTTTTTTCTCATCTTTGTCTCTCATAGTTGAAGTGTACCTGTGATGAAAATTACAGACCTCTCTCATCTTTCTCTCATCTCTCAAGTCGGAGAACTTGCACAATCAGTGGCTGACTAAATACTTTTTTTGCCCCACTGTATAAACCGACATTTATTGTGATTATTTGGAAGGCTTGCTAGTTAAATGCCTGTCCTGTCATCTAATCACAAATATTAGCACCTGGAGCTTGATAAACATTACTGAGACTTTGACTGGAATTGTGAAATTTGGTCAGAGGAATTAAAACTGAACTGAACTGAAGCTCATTTGAGCTTTTTTGGGGTCTGTCACTCCAAAGTCTCTGGAAACCTTGTTAAGGTATATGGCATCATGGACTCAATACAATTACACTTTAAGTCAATTTAATTTAGCTTAAATTGCAATCATCAGTCTTGTTTGGATATGTCTCCAGCAGATTTGCAGAACAGTTTAAATTCAGTCATTATTTTAATTGCAAGCAGCAAAGAAACTGCTCTCTTTAATATTTAGGTCAGGGCTCTGTCATGGCTGAACAAGGATTTAAGACGGAAATCAGTATTCATCTTCCAATACATAAGCCACTGCATTGTTTGGCAATGTGTTTAATTCCATTGAAGTGTTGAGATTGTCCTCTACAGATTGGTGTACTTGTTAGCACATGTTTATCCTTCAATCCTGATCAATTGTCCAGCCCCTGCTAAAGAAAAACATCACCAAAACATAATACTTCACAGTATGTATGGTGTATTTTGGGTAGTATGCTGTGTTTGATTTTGTTAAACATTTTGAGGCTGAGGTGGTTTTCCCAATCCCCCAAATTCAAATAAATGTTTTCTTTTCCGTTCTTTATTCAGATACAATGTGAATGACATACTTGCCTTCAGAATTTACTTAAATGAGCTACGTATTCACTTCAGTTCTCAATTTACATAGTATTTATGTCAATGCTCTTCAGTTTACGATTTTAAGTGTCACTCTGCTCCGTATGTTCATGCTATGCAGTTCCCTGTTTAGTCTTCTTTCAGAAATTGGTTGCTTTGACTGTGTTGACTTCTAGAAGCAGTTCTTGCCTGGAAGCAAAGCAATTTTTATTCGGAGGCCATGAACCATGATGGCAGCCTCTGTCCATGAGTTTCGTCTTTTGGCCACGATTCTGACGAGAATTTCTTGTAGACTGGCATCTAACCAATCTAAAAATTAATTTATTAGTTTGTTCTATCATAAAAATATGTTGATACTTCCATTAGAATACCACATATTCCAAAAGTACCACAAGTACCTTATTATCTTTTACAAACAGGAAGCCTAGAAAAGTACGTAGTGACAACAAAGTCTTTAACATTAAGGAGTAAAGGATAGTTGACAACATTTTTTAATTTTGTCATACTGCTGTTGTCTTGCATATAGATAGCATTGTAAGGACACACACACACACCCCATTATTTTATCTAACTAGTATTCAAGTTGGCTAATTGTCAAGTAACAATATTATGAACATAATCCAAATAGATAAGCATATTTTTCATTGACCATATTAAGGCCATAGAAACATTTATACGGAACACAAATGCACATCTTAAGAACATTTTAATTCAAAGAGGCATAGCAAACATCATATTACATTATAGCTTTGATGTGTACCAGACACAAATATAGAAATTTTAAATCTTAAAACAGAACAGAGTCATTATGATTTAAATTGTTTACTTTTTGCCAGTCTGGATTAAGCAGGACAAAGATTACAATCTTAAAAAAAATCAATACATTGTGATTGATGCTGATGAACACTGGCAGATTTTTGAACGAGTTTGTATTTTATGCATCACTCTGTATAATAATAAGATTGTCCTTTCCTGGAAGAAACATTTCAAGTTTGCTCAAAAATTGGGAATTGTCCACGTCCACTTGTAATTTAGAGCCTTCTGACAGCATGGTGCGAGCAGCCCGAGAGAAGAATGAATTAACCGCTCCAGCTGAAGAGTGCTCCCTGGAGGAGGATATGGCAAATGCTACAGTTGTATCACAGAAAGATGGGATGTCCACTGGTGTAGGTAAGCATTCACATAGTATGCTACACCACATCAATATGTGCTTGTTAAACAATCTAATTCAAGAACCACAGGACAAGCCCTCCCCTATACTGCTGTTACAACCTGTTGCCACTGACGTGTTGTATGCTGTATAACTGCAGCTAAGGGACGGCATGACGACGCAGCAATTAGCATGGTCTCTTCATGTTGGCAGTATACATTCAGGCTGAAAGTGTTGTCCTGATATCTGCCAAACCAACATTTTTACATTGGATTAAGATCAAGACTTTGACTTGGCCATTTCAAAACATTGACTTTATTCTTTTGTAACCATTCTTTGGTAGAACGACTTGTGTGCTTAGGGTCATTGTCTTGCTGCATGACCCACCTTCTCTTGAGATTCAGTTCATGGAAAGATGTCCTGACATTTTCCTTTTGAATTCTCTGATATAATTCAGAATTCATCGTTCCATCGATGATGGCAAGCCGTCCTGGCCCAGATGCAGCAAAACAGGCCGAAACCATGATACTACCACCACCATGTTTCACAGATGGGATAGGGTTCTTATGCTGGAATGCAGTGTTTTCCTTTCTCCAAACATAACGCTTTTCTTTTAAACCAAAAAGTTCTATTTTGGTCTCATTGATCTTTGTTGGTTGACCACTCCTGAGGCGGATAACAGTGGATTGGTGAATTACCTCCATTTGTACGCAATCTGTCTGTGTCACGCCCACCTCCAGCACCGATCCACCCGCACGCACCTTGCCTCGCTCGGCCTCGCCCACATACTGATCACCCGCACCTGCCTCTCATTCCGGACTGCCTTTCTCCACACATATACCACCACACATCCTCAGTCACTCACTTCTCGACGAGGTTCCCATGCTAAGTCACAAAGCTCGTTCGTTATCTGCTAGTCTGTCAATAAACCTGCCTTACCTCTACTCGGCCTGCGTTTGCCTCCTCACTCCTTGCGGCGTCACAGTCTGGCTGTGGATTGGTGGAGTCCAAACTCTTTAGAGATGGTTTTGTAACCTTTTTCAGCCTGATGAGCATCAACAACTCTTTTTTTTTTTTGAGGTCCTCAGAAATCTCCTTTGTCCGTGTCCTGATACACTTCCACAAACGTGTTGTGAAGAGCAGACTTTGATAGATCCCTGTTCTTTAAATAAAACTCACACCTGATTGGTATCACATTGAGGAAACACCTGACTCCAATTTCACCTTCAAATTAACTGCCAATCCTAGAGGTTCACATACTTTTGCCACTTGCTAAAATGTAATATTGGATCATTTTCCTCAATAAATAAATGACCAAGTATAATATTTTTGTGTCTTTTGTTTAACTGGGTTCTCTTTATTTACTTTAGGACTTGTGTGAAAATCTTATGATGTTTTAGGTCATATTTATGTGGAAATATAGAAAATTCTAAAGGGTTCACAAACCTTCAAGTGCCTCTGAATGTTCATTTTACCATTGCTAAAACAATGATCTGTCTAATCTAATTGTGGCCTAAGGTTTTTGCACAGTATATTTTTTAAAGGAGTCTTCCTAGCTTGGGTGTATTATTCAGTGATTCGCATTGCTGGTTTCTCCCTGAAGACTTGGTGAAAGATAACTTCAGTGGCGTGAGTGAATTGGAAGTAAACCCTGTGATGCAAGCAGTCACTCGGCATGTGGGCAGTTATTTGTCCCAGGCTGATCGCTTTCAAAGAGGAATCGCCATCATAGTGCATGGTGCTCCACTCTCAGGTAGGCTGCTACCCACTGAGCTGCACAGTACTCTTTGTATACTTTAGACCAATATGTGTTAATGGAATGGTATGTTATAGTCAAATTAATGTAAGTAGTTTGATATTTTAAGGGTTTGGAGTAGAAAAAGTAATGCATAATCTCAAATTATGCAAGTAGCCTTTGTTAAAATGAGCTTTACGTTGTGAGGTGCTATTGTATGTAGATTTGTAATGTAGAACAGTCGATGATCAGTAAAAAAACAAATTGATTACACATTATTATTTAACTCAGTAATGTAAAGTGTGTGAACTAAACTTTTTGTTGGTCTTTAGTTTTTAATCTGGCTTCACGACATGGTGTTTGTATGCAGGTAAGACAGGTTTGGCGGTGAGCCTTGCCAGGTACTATGGTGCAGCATATCTGAGTATAGACTCGGTGGTACAAGAAGCCCTGTCTGGTGGAACCAGTATTGCAGCCCTGCAGGCCAGAGCATTGTGTGGCATCACTGCATTGGAACCTACAGTGGGCACGCTTGAGGAACCTGGTGAATATATATACAAATGTTCATAAAATAGTATCCATGATGTACAGTGGTGTGTTCGTTATACACTGGTCAGTGGGTTTTTTCTTAAATATATGCAGTTTTATTCTTATTTTTATTGTAATCACTCCCTGGATTTATAATTTCTTCTTATTTTTATTAATTCACTTATTCCACTGAGTTGATGTTCAGTGTGTTCGTGTCCTTATCCCCAACTATGTCAGATGTGATGTGCCAGGCTGGTCAGGATGTAGGATTTCTAAGTGTTGAGGCAGTAGCCAGACACACTGCAGAGGGTGCTCAGGCCACTGACCCCAAAACTCCCACATCCACCATTTCAGCTCGCAACAAGACCAGCACCATAGCTGTAAAGAGGAACGATGGCTCTAATCCCACTGCTGCTTCAACGGTACCTACCTTTTAAACATCTTGAACATAATTTGAAACATGTAATAACATCGATTCTGAGTCACTATCAATGTATGTGAGTTCTAAATGTTTACAGCATTGAAATTGATTCATATAGGAAACCAAATGGATTGTTATAGTGGTATTCCCAATGTAAGCAAGTGACTGTTATGAAATTTTCCTGTCTTTACCATGTAGAAGTTGTGTTGATTTAAACATTCTTGATATTTGTATGCATAATATGCAAAATAGCCCCTTGGTCTTTATCCATATACAGGTAAGCGCTGTTTAACGACCTTCGACCTTCTGTCTTTTAACTCTGGACATTGTGGCATTTAGCATGTGTATTTTTACTGCCATAAATATTATTTATGTCACACTTTGATGCTTTGTGTGCATTTTTTAAATGTAATTTATTTTTATGAATATAGATTCACTTTGCATTAACTACGTGCATAAGTAGGAGCTACTTTATGGTCTACGTTACAGTCTGTTGTGCATGGATACTGAGATATGGACATAAAATGGAAACGTTTGTACTCTGCTTAACTCTCCTTTCGCTTCAAATACATATAACTAGAAGTGCCAATATAACTAGAATTTGACTTCTGTAACTTCCTACTAGTAGCCCTATGCAGGATTTACCTACTTTAAAGGTTTAAAGTGTTTAAAAGGTGATATTGCATTGCTTTTTCTGGAAATGAGTGTTTCTTCTATTGGACTCGTTTCCTCTTGGTTGTATGCAGCCGGCGAGGTGTGTTTATGTATATTTATATTCCATCGAGCAAATATATTTTGCATCTACAGTCTGTGTGATTGTTAGTGTGTGCTTGTAACTGAAGAACCATGGTGTTGTGTATTTCCTAGAGGGCGTGATAAGTTTTGGATGCTGTGTAGATGGTAGCGTTCCAGTCGTGTTTTTAACGCTATCTCTGATGCATTTACGTATCGCTTTCGTGCAGTTTTCTTGCAAAAAAACACTTTATATTTACATTGCACAAGCATAAAAAGACTATGTGACTATGGTAATGTTCGGTCAACGACCATTTTGATCAACAACCTGATTTGCAGGAGGTAATGCGGTTGCATACCTCTATAATAAAGGTTATTACATTAAAATATAAAATGTCAGCTGTGTGTCATCTAGAAAATTCATTGGCTGTCTGCAGGCCGGTCAAGTTTATAGGCTCCCATGTGAGAATTTGAGCCAGATGGGTGAATCAGGATCCATGAACAACTTACTGCCTGAAACTCTGCTTCTACAGATCCTTTCAGAGAGACTAAAGGTAAAAGGTCCGCAGCACACTGGTTTACGGCCACTATAAAATCACTTGTATATTGATAGTATTAGCTGCCAGCCACCTGTTTGTTTTGTTTTCATTTTGATATATGGCACTATTGTATTTTTGAGCAATATATTCCCAATTTGCTCCAGCTTAGTGACTGCCACCGTGGCATTGTGATTGATGGCTTGGAGACCCTGTACTGCTGCTCTCCGAGCACTATGCTCCATGCCATCCTCAGAGCCATTAACAACCGCAAGCACATCTATGTGATTGACCTCAGCAGCGACTACAACAACTTTAAAGCCGGACAGAGAGCTCAAGTGGAAGCAGAAGGTGAGGGTGGGCAACAAGAGAAGACTACAGGATGAGATGAAAAACTGAAGTAAAATGTGCAAAGGAAGGAAGATATTATTCTGTTCAGTATGATATTATACAGCATTATTACAATAGCTACACGTGCATAGAAATACGTACAGTGGTACCTCTGTTCTCATCATTAATTCATTCCAGAAGGCCTATCGAGAACTGAAAATGATGAGTACTGAGCAATTTTTCCCCATAAGGAATAATGTAAATTGAATGAATCCTTTCCAGACCCCCAGAAAATCCAGACTGTATAAGGCATTATATGCATTAATGGAGTTGTATTGTACAGGTGCTCCCTGATTTAAGAAGGGGATATGTTCCGACAAATCCATCATAAGTTAAATGTATCATGAACTGGGGAGTTTAATGAGTGTTTGGTGTATCGTAGCTCGAGACGAGGCTTCTTATTCACATTTTCCAGTCCACCTTAAATAACTGGAGTTACATTATGGCACATGTAGATGGAGAATCAGCCTTGTGATAAGTAATGATAAGTAAGTTAATGTTTAAAACATTTACATTAACCTACAGTTGGCCAAAATCATTAACATAACGCTTATTTTATTATAAAGTGTTGAAAAATGTCAATTAATTTAGATAGTAATGGATTGAAAGTGAAAAGTCAAAGCAAAACACTTAGCTAACTGCAGCCTGTGTTCTGGAGCATTCAATTCCTGTTTTGCTTTCGGTTGTCTCTTATAAACTAACCTTGTAAGGACCCATGGAGACTTATTTGCACTAGGAATACAGTACTGTAGATGTAAAAATAAAGAAAACTGAATCGTGAATCGAGTTTTGGCTGAAACGAGTCACATGACTCAACTCGTACAACTTTACCGATGAGGATCGAGATACATTTTTCTAGTCAAATCAGAATAGTCAGAACTGAATTCGAAGGGTTCTGAGGTGGTCGAGCAAATGGATCTATTACTTATGAACTCTATGAATGTGGACAGAGGCCTTACTGAGGGAACAGAGGGAGAAAGAAGAACTGCGGCTGCTTGAAATGAATGAAGATGAGTATGATGCTCTATCTGCGGAAGAGAAAGAACGCATCGACCTTCAACAATTGGAGGTGTTAAAGAAACTCAAGCTCAGGTAACTCACTTCTTATAGGGAGAAAAATGCTGAAAAACTTTACTGAAAGTAAATGAAACTTAGAAAAGAATACTGAAACCACATCTTAGTTTTGGTTCTCGCGTAGTGAAAATCATGGAAGTGAAATTACTAACGTTATGAAATTTCATATGTTTATAAATCCTGTAGAGAACAGAAGATCCTTGGGCAGCAACAGGAAGAGAAAAAGCAGCCAGAGGAAAGGGCCAGAGAACAGGTGATAAATGAAAGAAACAAGAAAGTGAAAAAGGAATCATCCAAAGAGGAATCATCTGGGAAGAGAAGCCAGCTTGGAGGAAAACAGGTCAGAGTTGTAGCTAGTCAGAAACAAACAAAGAAATAAGAAGGTAAATCAGAGAATGTCCACTTACTTCAGATTTCTTCTCTATAGTCTTTTTTAGCACTTCATCCTGAAACCAGACAAGAACAGAACCTTAAAGATGGCAGAAAAATGTCTCTCTACGCAGATGGCAAAGAATCCAAAGACTTACTTAATGGTGCAGGCAAAAGAAATATCGGTGACATGGATTCACCACTTCCGCTGGAAGAACTAGAGAGAGAACATGTCAGTTTTAAGTCTTCTTTTTTAAACTTTAAGAAATGAACAAACTCTTGCTCCAAACTGGTAGTACAAAGCCTAGGCACATTTCTTTAATTAGTTACATTTGTTATACAAGTGTATACTGCTACATGGCTTGGACTTGGCTGACATGGATAGCATCTTGTGACTGTTTACAGAAATGTCAATCTAAATAATCATTTTGGATTTGATCTTAACAGGAAACTGAAACTGAAAGACAACTGCTTGCTCGCTTCCATCTTTATGAGCAGAGCCAACTGCCGATCCAGCAAATGCTGCAGTGCTGGGATCGTACTGAAAGGCTCGTACTGTGCCCTCTTACACCTCAGGAGCAGATCCAGGGGCCAGAGGATACCCCTGCGGGCCAAACACTCTCTGGCAAGAAGGCCAAGAGGGAGCGTGAGAAGGAGAAGATGGATAAAGAGAAGACAAAAACTGAAAAAAGTGATGGCAAGCTGATATCACCAGTGACCAGCCCAGTCGAGATGTTGTCCAGTGACACAGTAGGCTTAAAGAATGAACAGGCACCAAACTTCATCCCTCACATCTGCATTTCTGTGAATGGGAAAGAGCACCCAAGCATGGCTGAGCTTCTCAGTGACATGAAGCTGCCATTTTTGGAAGAGGTACTATAGAAAATACTGGTTCACAAGCTGCATTTTTAGATTAGAGGAATACATGTGGGAAAGTCTTAAAGTTGGCCTGTTCTACTCATATTACTAAAAGAAGGTTATTATTGTTACAGTTCGCCATAGTAAGAACTGGCGAACCGTGAAAGGGAAAAATAAAATGGGTTTTGGAACCAATTGCAGTTAGCTCCAGATGGAAATGATGAACCAAATTTAGACCAAAAAACAAAAGCAGCAGCTGAGGATCGAACCCTCGGCACTGGCATCGGTGATGGCTGTATAAACCGAACACACCACTCTGTCACTGAGGAGAAAAGGAAAACAACTTACAGTGGTGCTTGAAGTTTGTGAACCCTTTAGGATTTCTATGTTTCTGCGTAAATATGACGTAAAACATCATCAGATGTCAACATCCTAAAAGTAGATATTGTACTTGGTCATTTATTTATCGATGAAAATGATCCAATATTAGTGAGTGGCAAGTATGTCAACCCTTTGCTTTCAGTATCTATTGTGACCCCCCTGTACAGCAATAACTGCAACTAAATGTTTCCGGTAACTGTTGATCAGTCCTGCACACTGGCTTGGAGGAATTTTAGCCCATTCCTCCGTACAGAACAGCTTCAACTCTGGAATGTTGGTGGGTTTCCTCACATTAACTGCTCACTTCAGGCCCTTACAGAACATTTGGATTGGATTAAGGTCAGGACTTTGACTTGGCCATTCCAAAACATGAACTTTATTCTTCTTTACCCATTCTTTGGTAAAACGGCTTGTGTGCTTAGGGTAGTTGTCTTGCTGCATGAATCACCTTCTCTTGAGTTTCAGTTCGTGGACAGATGTCCTGACATTTTCTTTTAGAATTCTCTGATATAATTCAGAATTCATTGTTCCATCGATGATGGCAAGCCGTCCTGGCCCAGATGAAGCAAAACAGCCCCAAACCATGATACGACCACCATGTTTCAAATACGGGATACGGTTCTTATGATGGAATTCATTGTTTTACTTTCTCCAAATATAACGCTTTTCTTTTAAACCAAAAAGTTCTATTTTGGTCTCATCCGTCCACAATACATTCTTCCAATAGCCTTCTGGCTTATCCACATGATCTTTAGCAAACTGCAGATGTGTAGCAATGTTCTTTTTTGAGAGCAGTTTTTTCTCCTAGAAACCCTGCCATGCACACCATTGTTGTTCAGTGTTCTTCTGATGGTGGACTCATGAACGCTCGGTGCACCCGAGCTAAGCAACGCTAACGGCGCAGCTCTGCTGTGCAAACGTCGTAACAGGTCCATGCTTGCGCAGAGTGTCGGTACCCAAGCGGAGCGCCGCGAAGGCGTGTCACTGTACTCTCGTGGCTTACGGAGCGTGACACGGACACGGAAGGGAAAGGACGAGGCTGAATGAAAGGCAGCACAGTGTCCTTTCGAAACGCGATCGTGGTGAGGAGGAGTGACTTAAAACCCAAAGACCTCCTGACAAACAAGGAAGAAGGCGGGGGGGCTCGCATATCGCCGCAGAGAGCGAGTCAAAGCCGCCAATGAATGGCGAGTTTACAGGGAATGGATAGCGGAATGTTGCCCTACACTATCAAAAGCTACACCCCAGCGGTCACCTCTGTCCTCTAAGCCGTACAGTTGCTGCGTTAAATAAGCGCTGGAGCACGCGCAATTGCCCCGAGCATGCCCAGGCTGAAATGAGTCGATGCTACCCTCTAGCATCACAAGACGGGATCAACGCGCTTCATAATGATTATAGATTCTAGGATTTTTTTCAACAATGCTGTTCCTATAGTCGGTTTGATAAAGGCTAAAATGGTTATTAAATAACTTTGTGGTTAATTAACTTTGTCTCACACTGAAATAGTAACAGAGCTGTCTACTCTTTAATTGAAATGAAGCTATTCAGAAAAAAAAACTTACATAATTATTTATAAAAAAAAACATGTGTGTCACAGTTATTTGCACCACAGAAATTCTTATGAACAAACCTACCCTAGAGTTATTGTTTCACTGGGATGTAAATATGAAGTCATACAAATTCCCTTTGTCATTCATCAACACAGATGTTTTGTACATGTAAATGTGCAACTAAAATAGGACAAAAATGTGTTGACTTTGAGCTACATAAAAATCAAATGCCCATAATTGTTGTTAGGGCAAAACATGAAGAAGTTTAATTTGAATAGAACTGTACTAAACTGGCTGGTAGCGGATGCAAGCAATTTAGCCAAATATCAGTAAAAAGAAGAGGACTGGGAAGACTAGGAAGAAGCAGCATATTGATGGGGTCTGGTCACGTGATGCATGTGACACACCAAACACAGAACGCGTAGACCAGCGACATGCGGAGTCTTGACGAAAATTGGTTTACGTCGGTCCTCTGAAGTTGTGAGTTGGCACTACGAGTAGTGTGAACGTGTGAACCAGCACCCTTGCTATAGTAGGACTACAGCTTGAGTTTAGGAGATGGAAGGTGCAATATGTGATGCAAGCAGGGCTCACTAAGTTCGTATATAACTAGCAACAAGAATATTGATTAGATGTGCCAGCCTAAATAACAGTGATTACTTAATTAGGGACAATTAGCATGTATCGGGAACTGGATTCTGTGGTTGGATGAGACAAAAGAGAACTTTTTAGCAACAAAGACTTGTTTGTTATGTAATGTTATGTTTTGTAAGGTATGTTTGGTGTAAACAGAAGTGTGCCTAAACAGAAAAAAAATAGTCCCCAGAGCTGTTTTTCAAAGGCTTTGGGAACCTTGTTAGAATAGAGTGCATCTTAGACTTCGAGACTTTAGACTTTCATTTTAAATGATATCTGACAAACACTTGCAGCACATGGTTTATGGTTGGATTTTCCAGCAGGAGAATGATTCAAAACCTGCATCCCAGCCTAAAAATGGCCTACATATTTTCTCAAAGGAAGGTAGAGAACAGCCAAACCTTGTTATCTGAATGTACTTTGCTCCTGGAAAAGGATCTGATAATGAATTTTTGATGACAGGAGTCTCAGATTCATTATTACTTACGATGAAAATCCCTGCCTTTTCAAAAGTTTTCAAAGCTATTTCACTTTTACTGATGTCTGCTTAATATAGTGGCACAGACGCGTTTTGTGCTTTCTCTCAGTCTGTCTGCATTATGTCTCGTGTATGATGAGCCTTTTTAAGGAAAGTAACAAACAGAGTGAATATGCGGTTATGTTGTGTGCGTGTGGTTCAATCTCGTCACATCACCTTCGTCGGACCTCTCGCGGTGCATTTCTTCACTAATTTTCTTATGATTAATCACCATGCTATCTTCTTACTGATAGGAAGCAAGTGGAAGGTGCTGGTAGAGGCAAAATGTAGGAATACCAACCCACATGCTGAGTGCTTTTACATACACTTATTAATCCAATTTTAATCAGATTTCTGCAGTTCACTGATTATTCATGTTGTCATGCATACAGCATACTCCGATCTAGAAATCACATTAAGTAATTTGATAAAGAGAGCTGGAATTATCTCAGAGCAGAGCAGAGCAGCTACTGGAATAAAACATGGTTGCCAGTTTCGCTTATTCTTAAAAATTTGGCTTCTTTTGGGCTTTTTTTTACATAGATGTGGTGCGGGATTCTCTTGTGGGATCTGGCAACTGTGGAATTAAATTAAATTTGATTATTTAATTGTGAGTGCACAATAGTTTTACCACATAAACTTAGGCTTGACTTTAAATTGTATGGATTCAAAATACTGATCAACAATCCAGAAATACAACTACAAATGATAGTAGCATGTACAAAAGAGGACAACATTTCTCTGTCTTTCATAGCTTAATTTTCTGTGTAACACATCTGAAAATAGTTTGTGATTCCTACAAGTACAGCAATTCAGTAAAGTAGGATCACTCATTTATACAGTTTGCCAGGGAAGCCAAGACATTAAGTACATAAACACCAAACTTACCAGTCCTTTAGGCTTATTTAAAGATAAAATCCATCTTCCTCACCTTTGCCAGGAAATGGTCTATTACTTTGTAGGTAGACTTGGCTGACCTTGCTGAATTATTGCAAGTTTCTGTGCAAGTGCCATTTAATGTTATCTAGTCAAAGAAGCATGCACATAGACAGTGATGTTAATTTATGAATGACAGCTATGTAGCACCTTCTTCAGCATGCCGAGAAGGTGTTAGATCTTTACCGGCCAGCCCCCATAGTGAATATCATAAATCTGATTGGTCAGATATCTTGTCCTTTTGTTAATCGACTGACAATACTGATTGGCTAGTAGCACTCTCGGTCAGATTTGAAGGGCCTGACCGCACGCCACTGTTTAATATACTGTATACACAGAGGAGGCAAGATTCCAATACAGTTTAAGAAAAGTGCAATGTAAAGTTGCCAATGTAAAAATGTCAGAGTACACCATTACATTCTGTAGAGGCTATAGATTGTCAATAATAATAATATTCTGTTTTTTTTACTTTTAACATATCAATTATCTTAAGGGGTTAATAAATGTACATCTCAGATGGATATTTCAGTCACTCTCTAATGTCCTTGTAGGTTTTAGATGGGCTGGGGCTTGGACCGAGAGGTCCACCCATTTCACCTCCCATGCTGTTCTCAGTGGTCCCGTACCCCAAAAAGAGATTGGTCTCCAGCTGCAAGACTACACCTAGTTATTTTACCTTCTTGATGCCCTCATCTTCAGAGGACATGGCTGTGGGGGACAGGGAGGTAGACTTGGAGCCTGAAGCCGTAAGCAGTGCTGTGTCTGCAAAGGTACATAGTTTTTTTTTCTGTGATCTTACAATGGGCAAATAATTCTGTGTTAAATTCTGTGGTAAAGTGGCATCGCAGGTAATCTTGCCGAAAGTAAAAGTCCCTGTTTTGACAATCGCTTATCAGTTATCCCATAACCTGACCTTAACATTGGACACTTAGCCTGGACGTTGAACCTAGATCATTAAGAACTATTTCCAGCAGCTGGCCCATACCTCCAAATCACAGGAGCTGCTAACTTGTGTTGGTGCAGAAAAGATCAAGTGTACTGAGGACCAGAGTTCAAACCTCATATCTGACCTGTCGTCTTCCAAACGCACTTGTTTTCTCCAAAATCCCCAACACATGCCAGTGAGTAGAGTGCTTGGATCTGGACCTGAATGACTGGATAAGTTTGTGGTGCCCTTCAATCGTTTGTCATCATGTCCATGTGTATTGTTGTCTTATGTATTTCCAGGATAGCTTCAGAACTCCTGCAAACATGATCAGGATGGAGCAGTGGATAAATAGATAAAAATGAATGAAGTTTAGGTGCATTAATACTTTTAGAGTATTTCCTTAAGTGCAAAGACAGTGTCGGAAAGATAAAGGAGCAATAAGTGAATTTATGAAATATCCACTCTTTCTTTCCTTGACAGGAAGATGTGACAACCCTGACCAAAGGCAAAGGGAAAAAGGCTCTTGTTAAGGCAGAGTCACCCAAAGAGAGACCAAAAGACAAACAGCGAACTCCAAGCAAGAAAGAACGCAAGAGCACAGAGCCTAACTCTCCACAGCTCAACACTACCACCCCTTTATCTGATACTACCCACGACAAATCTGTTGAAGATAAACTTTCAGAACATAAGCACAGGTGTGAGATACTGCACACTCACCCATCTCTCTATCTCTATGAGAGTACTTTCCACTGATTATTGTAGTTAATTACAGCTACACATACAGTGGTGCTTGAAAGTTTGTGAACCTTTTAGAATTTATTATATTTCTGCATAAATATGACCTAAAACATCATAAGATTTTCACACAAGTCCTAAAAGTAGATAAAGAGAACCCAGTTAAACAAATGAGACGAAATGTTATATTTGGTCATTTATTTATTGAGGAAAATTATCCAATGATACATATTAGTTAGTAGCAAAAGTATGTGAACCTCTAGGATTAGCAGATAATTTGAAGGTAAAATTAGAGTCAGGT